>JAKOGI010003755.1:0-42909 GCA_029747015.1 Carnegiea gigantea
TATTATAATACTGCCATAAATAATTTGGATGACTTTGTAACTTTTTTATTCTAAAGTATTTCGCAATAAATTGTACAGAGACTTGAAAATAGACCTGCCTAGCTAAACTAGGACGTCAAACTTGAACAAAATAGACCAGATCCATGTTTGAACCTTTAATAAGGCCATCCAATTTTGATGTCACCTATGACCAAATCGAAACTTTGTTGTCTTAAAATGTTGCCACAAGTGCACGGTGCCAGTTGTAGCTAGCAACGGCAAGTGCGGGTTATGTCCACGGAAAACTTGGTTTTAGTTACCAGGTTGACTGCAACACTCAATTCATGTGAAAACAGATTCAGGTCGATAAATTTGAACGCTAGTGAAACTACTTAACTCGATGATAACGAAAATCCTAGGTTGAGATTCACCACCCTATTATACTCTTTAGATCAAAACTAGATCATACGAATCAGCCCACGCTAATAACTGAAATGGAATGCTTGCAAGTTTAAGCACATCTACTCCTTCTCTCAAAGGTCATTAGACTGGTTTAGTATTCCTAGTTATCCATTTTCATGAAACTAAAATCAACAAAACCACAAGGTTAAGCAACCCACTATTCCCAATTGAACCCCTAACTATTTTCATGTTAAGAAATCCAATTGCTTACAAAGTAGCTCTAAGTAAAGGATTCAACTTTTGTTGATCTCCTAAACCCCAATTAAGAACATGAATTTAACCCTTTCAGGCAATTCATCGAACACATGGTGTACTAAGTGAGAATTCAATCATAAATATGGGCATTCATTCATAAAAACCTAAGACATGACTCCAAATCGCATAATAGGGGCTAATCGCACCCTAAGATAGGGGATTTAGCTACTAATCATCCTAATAACTCCAACCACAATCAAGAAGCTGAAAACCATGACGGAAGACACAAACTTCGATAAAAATTGCAGAGAGAAAGGGAGAGAAACGTACTTTAATCAATTGTCAGGTCAATTCACAAAGCAGAACAGGGAATCAAACACTCTAATCGAATCTAGATTAATGCCCAAAGTAAGTGAGACAGAAACCCTAAAATCGCCCTAAAAACATCTGGAGAAAATAAGGTACAAGATGTCCCTCAAACTGCCCGACAAAAGAGTTAAGTCGCAAAAATGGAGGAGATGCACGGCCGTGCAAAAATGCACAGCTGGCCGTGCACTTCTGCATGAAAGTTTCTGACTACAGCGCATGGCCGTGCTTCAGTTGCACACCCAGCCATGCACCTTTCTGGCTTCAATTACTGACTTGCACAGCCATGCATTCATGCACGGCTAACCACACAAGTGCCTTTCTCTTCATTCTTCAAGCCTTTGAACCGTCCAATTGATCCTCGAACCTCATTCCTTCCTGAAACATTGCTCCTTACTTACTTTTCACCCGATAAGCGCCGAAATTCTTCGAATTGTGGTCAACGCAGGTACAAAAAGGGGAATTGATCCAAATAAGATAATTATAAGCAAAAATGAGCAACTTTTACCAAATCTTTGCAGGGAATATATAGAGGAGGTTAGTGGAATTGAAAGGTCAAAAATAGTAAAAATAGAGGTTTATCAAGCTTATTCATGACTTGACCCTTATGACCCATGCTCAAAATGATCCAACCTTATTCAAAGCTTATCTGAAATGACTCAACACAAAGTGAGTCAAACAAGAACAACCCGGATCTGAACCTAATCGTACTCGATTTTTTACCAACTTTTGGCCTATTACCTAATGGGGACTAATCCAAGTAGCAAAATATATCATTGGAGCACGCTACTTGCGTGCAAGGTATGGGATTACATTACCTAGATTAGGGAAAGTGCTAAGGCTACTTAGATTAAAGGATACACTTATCCAATGAATGTGGTATAGTTTCACTATAACCAAAGCGTCATCCTCTACACGTTTGACTCTCCAAGGTGTTGTATATGCCTATTATAAAGTACCGCTTATATAACAAATAATATTTCTTTCTTGATTCGAATTGGACCCGACTCAAGATTAACTCAAGCCCTAAGTCAAATCCCACCTTTATAAAAGTTGATCTGTCCCATACCCAGCTTGAATTGACCTAACATAGCATCACCCGAAAAAAACCTAACCCACAAACTTCAATTGAATCTAAACTGTACTTGATTTGAACATGACTCACTCAAATTTGACTGAAATTGGCTGAAATCTCAACTTTACTCAAATCAAACACATACTAAACTTGAAGATCGTTGACCCTTAATCAACCAAAACCGCTTGACTCATTAATTATATGTGCTTCAAAATAAACTTATAATTTCTCAAGACATTAAAATTAATAGCAATTCTTGCGGTAAGATGGGGGAAAAAATTATAATTTAATTGACCGTATGGAACCTGAACAAAAGTAGAGTTGACATTGGCCATTTTAGTTGATCGCATCTCATCTCAAGATAATATTTATAACTTGTTTTTTGAAAAATGGAAAGAGGAACGAGAGCAGGGGGCGGCTGCAGTAGTGTTCAGCATATCTTAATAAGACAGCAATGAGGTGCATCCTTTGTAGCTTCAATTCATACACCTTTTTAACATGACAGCCACTTCCTCGCAGAGCGTCCTTTAGACCTGACAAATAGGTCATTCGGTTCAAATATATGTTGGGTTAAGTTTGAATTGGGTCATGTTTTAGGTCAAGCGATATTTCGGTTCGGTTCGATTTAAGTCAGGTGAACTTCGGCTCGGGTCGACTTTGGGTCAACTGATTTTTTGTCAAATAAGGTTGTCATGCAAAAATAATCAATTTTGTCGGAAATATCGCGACGGGTATGGTTCAATTCAGATCAATTCGAATTTCGGGTGAGCCTATTTCAAATATTAGATCGAATATGGGTCCAGATCATTCCGTTCAAGTTTCGGATCTTAGGTTAATTTTGATAAGTCTAATTCCCCTTTCACTGATTTGTTCTCAGTCCCATTTTCCCTTTGTCCCAACTTCCAAGCAAGTAGGTTGATTTTTATTAAGCATTAATGCGGCTATCAAACTTCGTTCTAGGCATAAAATTTATAAGAAAATGGACAATGAAATAGTAATGCACTGATAAAACCAGAGAATGCGGTATGGCTTTCAATTGGGTCATCATATATGATAAGTTAAAAAAAGAGAGGAGGCTGGTTTGACGTCTCTGATTTCATTTGATTCACGAATTACTTTTCTTAGTGAAATTGGGAAAGCTTGTATGTGGTATGGCTTCAATTTAAATAAAATTACACTATTGCTATGTAACAACTGTATTTAAATTGCATATTTTTTTGAAATATAATGTAGTTATCTTATGATGTGTATTTAGAAAGGAAAACAATCTACTTTCCTTTTGTAACCATATACACCTCTAACTATAGTCAAATTAAAAGTGTCTCATAGTAGGAATGAGTACATTTTTTCTTCTCATATGGGGAAAATTTCTTCAATCAAAGGGCCTATATATTGGATCATCTTTCGCGATTGAGTCCATCACAATTTATGATAAATAGCTTGAACAATTGAATTAGTTGCTTCTTCCATATCCGAGTTAAGTATTGCCTTACTCTAGAAGTTTATTATGTGTTGACTTTTTAAATTCTAAAACTCACAATTTGCATAAGGAGCCCAGCAATATCAAGATTAACATGTGAAGAATATCTATTCGGATATGAGCACAAATCATTGTTGTAATTAATTTTTCTTTCTATATGACAATTTTATGGTGAAGTTGGATTGTTTGAAAAAGAATTCTATATGGAGTCACACATCCTTACATAAGGTTTGAGAGTATTACTAGATGAACTATAGGTAATTATGTGTCATTCAAGTTTTCATAATGATTGAAGTGTTCTTCCCATATTCTGAAGTAATTGTTGCACTTCCATTTTAGTCATATTTTGAATGAAGTGCTTCTATATATATTACAACTACATACTACTCAATTTGCTAGAACATCTTGTAATATATTCGTTTCAATTTTGCAAATATTTGTAATATTCATTTACTGTATCATTTTATATATGCGTTATGTGTATTCTTATATCAATGACAATGATCTTGATGGGAGCTAGCTAAGATGTATTCACTTGTAAGAAAACATCACAATGTTCCATTCAAGTTTACATAATTACATAAGTGGAAAAATACATAATACGTTATAACTCATATATATATATATATATATATATATATATATATATATATATATATATATATAATATATATAATATATATATATATATATATATATATATATATATATATATATATATATATATATAATGTCACATTTTGCCTATGCATATTGAAGAGAGTAGGGGAGGATAGAAAAACAAAGAAACAAGAACTGTGGAGCAAAGAAAATTCCAAGCGGACAGTCACGCCAAAATGCCAAAACGCGACAATTCGGTGGTGTACATTCTTCTGTGGGGTCCATATGTTTTGATTCTTTCTTCTCAGTGGGTTTGTCGACCCCACAAGCTCTTGTTATGGATTGTTCCTCATTGGCCTTTTAGTTCCTCTGAGCCTTAACTGTACGGATACTTTCTTTTGTCTTTCCCTTGCCCTTTTCCAGCACTGTTTCAGCCGTCATTCAGCCCTCATTTCTAAATTGATCACACTGATACAACTTTCTTTAACAACCTGATAGCTACATGTCTTGTATCGAAAACTCAGTATTTTTACTTGTTTTTCTTTTCTTTTTTTAAATTTTTCCTCTTTTTCGGAGGAAAAAACTGACAAACCAGGCAGGAGAATTAAGAAGAACTTATATATGCTAATTTTGGCTTAATGCTAGTGAGTCGCAGTTGCCATGGCCACCATGGAAGGTACTGCCCGCGAAAGGACTGTTGTGCCCGTTGGGTCGGAGATTACGTCGTTGAAATCTTCATAAAGGAACTGCCCCACAATCACGGCACTTGGACTTACAACGAGCCTCTCCCAAGCTTCATTGGCCTCTTGCCCGTGTTTTAGAAATGCCTCTGTAGCATCAACATGGTGGAGTGGCCACCCCCAAACATCTCTCAAACGATGAATCTTTTGCAGTTGACGACATGCCAACTTGTACGTATTGACTTTGATTGCCTCCACCGCATCTTGGAGGAGCGCATCCAGTGTAGCTGGATCGGCATTTCTTTCCATCCTTAGAAACTGGTCAAGCTCAGGGACACCGATTGCACGCCTGATTCCTCGTGCGTAGTCAGCTTTGGGGTCAAATATTGCCCTCACCTCATCCACTAAACCCGCTTTCACCATCTGATCAACCCGGTCTGACACGAAACTTTCGAGGATTGGCAGCGAGACATCAACCCAGAGAAAGCAGCACTCGCACCTTGCAGCAAAGTAGGGATCATCATTTACTAATGAATCAACGAACGAGTTTGATCCGCCCGCAATTATAGGAAGCCTGTCTCTTTCAATTATGGATTCTATTGCTAGGGAAGCATGATGTCGGAAATCAGTGGTGGTGAAATCAGCATTAGGGTCTATTATCCCTAAGAGGTGATGGGGTACACCTCGGCATTCGTCCTCTGTGACTTTGTTGGTGACTATGTCTAGGCCTCTGTAAACTTGGATCTTGTCAGAATTGACTATTTCAGCAGGAAAATGAGTTGCTAAGTCAATTGAGAGCCTCGACTTCCCGGTCCCTGTTGCTCCTATTACAATCACCACTTTGTCCTTGTGACTGTTGAAGTTGAGGGAGCCTGTGTTGAGGCCACCGTGGAAATTGATCAGAGGCTGTGGTTGTTTGCAAATGGAGAAGGAGAGATTCATGGCGGTCTCAAAAAGCCTGCAAAAACATGTACGTCACGAAGTTATTTCTTGCTAGTAGAATAATAAATGCATGGATGAATTAATGTGATGCCACCCTAACTTGTATATATGGTAATCATGTGGATGGAGATTAATATATATGCGTCACAATTCAGTGTCAAAAAATTATCATGTGAAAAACTATCTTAACCAAAAGTTAAAACTAGTTCAAAGTTTAGGAAATGTTGTGTGACAAATTATAATACATACCTTTGTAAATTTACCACACTAGACGTGGCCAAGACGTGAAAATGGAGCAGAAACACAAGCCCAATGATTAGGAAAATGATATATTCGCCGAGTAAATTGGGTTAGGTTTTGATGAACTTGAATATAATTGAGGCCGGTGGAAGTTCAGTGCCTAGCTAGCTTGTTGTGAGAATATGTAAAATAGCTGTGTTTAATCCTTAATTTAGGCACCACATAAAGCTAGCTAAGTCTGAGAATTTCTGTATCTTGTATTTACAGTTGTAAAGACAGCAAACTGAATAGAAAAGGCTTTTTTCTTCCAGAAGGAAATGAGGGATTTTGCGGGGTTTACGACAGTGAAAATGACACAAGGTACAGATTCATTCTCAATGTTGTAATCATCTTTGCCCAAGAAATGAGACCTGAGCTCCGTATTTATGGGCGGAAAAAGGAGGTGATAAAAAGAAATTTGATGACAAAAGTGTCAAGCAGATTCTGCAAAAACTTGAGCCTCATCATGACCCAGTGCATGATTTTAGTGTAACTTTTTTGCATTTCCGTTTTATGTGTCTTCCATACTAAACTAAAGTATTGTTTGATAAGACATATTATAAAAACCTTCTTGAGCTTTTTGAATTGCAGCTTCTTTAGTGGTCCAGGCCATCTCGGTGGACATGATGGTTCTTCATTTTTCTTTAAATATACCCAATTCCATTAGTGGACGTTAGTTTACATTGTTGAAGCTTTTGAAGATAATATCAACCGAGCAAGGTCCGGTTGTTTTCGTGAGTATATCTATGACCTCTACTTTTTCCTATTCCTTTACATTTTTTCGCATTCTGTAAATATAAAGGTTATTCATTTCCACTCTCTTTTATTCCTTCTCACTTCTTCTCACTTCCTCCCACTCATTTTCACACGTTGATATTAATAATTATATCTTTCTCCCACTCCATTCTATTCCTTCTTGCTACATTTCACTCCATCCGCCTCCCTTCCACTCGATTCTACTCCTTCGCACTTGTATAAGAAAAAAACCACTCATTCCCGCTCCATTCCATTCCTTCCCATTCAGTTCTATTTCTTCCTATTTCATACCAACAATTTATGCATGAAAAGTGGTAGTGTCCTTGCAAGCTGTATGAGATTTTTGTCCAACCTTATTGCCTAGCTATTAAAACAAATTAAATTAAAAAAGAAAGTTGCTGAGACGTGTGATCTGATTATTGAGAATAGATAGCCAGAACTCCGAAGTGATGAGACCTAGTTCTAAAGGTTAGATTATTGATTTTCAAACTTGTGAAAAATCCAAACTTATTAAAATCTACAAATCCAATTATATGTTTTAACTTGGTGAAGAATTGATTATCAGGTCTTACTTGTTAATTGGCCAATTATTTGCCTATGTTTTGTCATCTTCTTAAAACAAATCAGAAATGTTTCTAGGGCTTCTTTGACGACCTGAGGTCACCGGAAGAATTGTCAAGTAGATAGATCAAATCCGGATGCTGCTGTAACTCCCTGACGATACGAACTCAACCCACTTCTACCCACCACAAGACCTAACAAAGGTAGAATATTAAAGTCTTTTTCCTAGTTCACGCACAAAAGGAAAAGCAGCGAGCTCCACAACAAAAGAAGAGCAAAGTGAGCTATGCCCCGAACAATCAACCTTGTCTTCTGGCTCTTTGATTGAAAGGTGCATATACCTATCATGGAACTGAATTTCCGTTGTTATCAGCTTGTGAAGAGAATCGATCAGTCGCTATGCCCCTGGATGGCCAGCTAGCAGAACCACTTCCATACCTACTTCCATTGCTATAAGGGCATAAAAATGATGAATGAAATTAATGATTTAAGGCCTTCAAAATAGAGCCTCATCCAAAATAAATTAAACTCATATGAATTGATAATGTGTTATTTCGAAATTTATATAGAAGGTTATGTCAAAAATAGAGAATACTAGTGGACGTGTTTGAGAAGCATTAAATGGTTGATGTTTGTCAAGATAGGGAAAATTTTCTAGGTGTAGAATCTCCCGTGGCTAATACTGTCCTATAAGTGCTGCCAAAGGCCGAGTCAACGTTCTTTTGACGGATTGGCTCAAACACTTGAGGCACTATAGGGGCAGAAGTGCGGTTACTACTATCATTATCATTTCTTCTTTTTTTTTTTTGGGGTTTTTCCTTTGTCCTCTTTTCATACTTCCAAATAGAGAAAAGTTTCACTAAAAGACAACGGGACTAATCATATGCAGATGCCAATTTCATCATTTAGATTCCCCTAGTATTTACACTTTTCAAAAAATAGGCTTTTTCTTTCTATTATTAAAAAAAGTTTACGTGGTTAATTTGTATGTTGTTGAGTTGTTTATTACGTTACAGTTAGATTAGATGAGATCATAAAATTTAATAAGTAGTTTTGATTGGATCGTTCATGGATTATCAATCAACAGTTGAGGATATTATTTTAGTTATAAAATCTCACGCTTATATCTTATTCGAATCATATTCATTTCTCATGAAATCGAATCAATTTTTTTAGCATTAAACTGACTTCTTAATGGATCCTAGGTGTAAGTTTAACTGAATTTATTGTTAATTAATTAATTAATGTTTTGAAGGGTAGATTGGTTTGAGTGTTGTCTCTAGAGACGAGAAGGATGAAGTGATTCTTGCTGCCTGCATGCGATCAAAAGAGTAAAAGCATGGTGGTATCCTAGGATAAAAGGGAAAACGGCTTGCTATGATCTCCAAGTGGCGAAGACATTTGATTATGGTCGCACAATCCTGGAGTTCAGAGAGTTAGAAATATCTCCCCCTCTTTTTCCGATTTTGGTGTGGCGTTAGCACGATATTTTATTTCTTTGTTGTGATCATTTTCATCAGTTGTGTCTAGGTCCATGTCAAGAGAGATGGGAACTCAATTGCTTATGTTCTTGTAAGGATCCTGCGTAGACCTTAAGCAACTATGACTTATGAAGCGTTCAAGTGTCAAGTTAAGTACTTGGGGACAAGGTGTGGCTAAGTTAATATATTGCCTGTTAGCTTTTCATCTCCCAAAAAAAAAAAAAAAAAATTAATGTCCTTGGGTCTTTTTGATAAAAGCATCAGCTTTTAAGGGAATCCAGGCCGAAGTTGTTTTCTTTAAGTTATACGGAAAGAGAACTTTCCTCTATATGGCTCCCATGCTGTTTGATAACATAGAAAAACTAAAAAGATTTTTGTTCGTGGGAATTTGGTTCTCATGTGGAACCTTAGCTTGGCCCCTCTGTATGCGCGACATAAGTCCGCCTAAAACTAGATTTTCAGCACACAAATTGAGATAATTGTTACATGTTCAAAGAAAATACTTGTTTGATGTGTAGGAAGATATAACCATTGATGTAAATAAAATCTAAATTTTATACTTTTAGTGCCAGCTAGAATAATAAATTTGTCAATTATATCAATTGACATTTAGATCATCAGAGAATTATTGATTATTTTAGAATGCTTTCTAATGCCAATTGAAAGTGTCGAAAAAAGGAAAGCACATGAATATTAGATTTCAAGTGGCTTTCAAGGTTTTTTTTATCTTTTTTTTTTGAGGGGTATATTGAACCCTCTATTTCACTGAAGTTGAGGTACTATTGGCTCAATAAGAAATAGAGCTCTCAGCTCCCATCACAAATTTTCTACATTCACAAGACTCGAAGTTGAGACTATAAGCAATTGAACTAATTTGTATTGGTTGGCTTTCAAGTTTATAACTTTGTAAAGATGAGGCTTAATGACAGTAGCTATAGCCTTGAGCATAACTGTTAGGCCCGTAGCGGGCCTATTGGAGATTTTTACCCACAAACTTTCCTTGGAGAACTTCGAGACCCCATTACCATTGACATTTCATAAGTGTTATTGGTAACCATCATACAAATTAGGATGATTTGATTAAGTAAAAACCCCATATTTTAGTCAGTAGTCACTAAAATGTGTTCTTAACATTAAGTTATAACAGTAACTAGCCAATTAAGATCTTGCCAAAAGGATGTACAAAGATGGTAAACTGAACATGAGCTGCACAAAGGGTCTATATTAAAAGTCTCAAAGAAAATATTTAAAAAGAAGAGAATGTAGTAGAATTATCACATAATACACACATTAAAAGAGTGACAATACTAACGCAATTTGGTTTAAACAGTTTGGTACTTATTTGTCAAGTACAATCTTAATTTTGAATCTTGTGAGTGAAGAAAACACATTTTAAGAGAGCTCCATCTTATATGAGCCAATAGTTAACTCAATTCCAATTAATAGATCGAAAAGCAAAACCCAAGACAAGAGTGCGAATTGAATAATATATTGGAGAATAAGACATGGAGTCAGCAAAATAACATCCTCAATAATTTTGCACAAATATGATGGTTGTATTTATCCATGCATGCTGGTTCGTAGTATCTGGGAGGCTCCTTTGCGGCATTTGTGAACTACTACTTGATAACGTAAATAATGGAGCCCTCTTGGCTTTCATATGAATGTAGACATACTTAGATATTACAGGTTGTTAAACTAAGAATTAGTGCCGTAAGTCATATCTCGGAGCACTTCTTCATTAAATTTGAGATTTTTAATATTTTCTAAAGAAATAAAGACAAATAATAATTATGATTCTCATCAAAAGGGGAAAAAAACAAAAATCAATCAAACTCTTGATATTTTACAAACACAGTCCATAAAAGCTAACTAGGGGATAATATAGGCAAAAGAGCTCGAAAGGTGTGATGGCAACAAATTAAAAGCATGACATTTGTTGGGATTTGTCCCAAATTCTTATGTTGGTTTTGAAAATAATTAAATTGTTTTCTTTTTTGAAGATTATTGCTTGTCACCTAAGACTTAAGTTGTGTAGTTAGAGATATTTTATTTTATCGAAATTATATTATTTTCATATTTTGTATTGAATATATTTTTTCCTTTTCTATAAAGATGATACTTGGGGGTTAAGACATATGTTTGCCTATAGGGTTAAACCTTTGGTACTTTTGGGGCTTCTCTATAAATATTAGGTTGTTTAACCTTGTTTGGTGTCGAGCATTTAGGAGTACCTCTCGGTACTTTCCTTTCCTATTCTACATTTTATTGAGAGTTAGTATTGAGAGATTTTCATTGTAATTGATCTCTTTTTTGGGCATTTGCTTTGAGATCTTTATTTTTCTTGTTGATCTCTTTCTTGGGCGTTTGCTTTGAGATCTTTACCTTTCTTGTTGATCTTTTCCTTGGGCGTTTGCTTTGAGATCGTTTTGTACTCACTCATATCATAATAGATTTTGTGCTGTTATTGCCGCCCCTGATTTTCTATCGATTTGGGTTTCCACGTAAAAATTATGCGCCTACAAGTATCTTTTTTACTTTGTTTTATATTTTTCAATATCTACATCCTTTATTGCTTCCGCATATATTAAGCTCGAATTTTAATTATTATTTTCCTAACAAGTGGTATCAGAGCCAGAGTCATTGATGCGGATTTCGAACATTTTCTTGAAGGCTATTTGTCATTGATATTGAGAATTTTGATGTCATAACAAGATCGATTTTGCCATGTTCGTCCATTCCAAGGAATTTGGTCAAAGGTGGAGTTTGCTGAGATTTGTCCCAAGTTCCTTTGCCGGTTTCGGAAACAATTAAATTATTTCCTTTTACGAAGATTAATGCTTGGCACTCAAGGCTCAAGTTGTGTGCTTGGAGGTATTTTGTTTTGTGAAAATTGTATTATTTCCATATTTTGTATTGAATATCTTTTTTCTTTTTTTGTAAAGATGATGGTTAATGGTTAAGACATATATTTGTTGTTAGGGTTAAACCTTTGGTATTTTTGGGGCTTCTCTATAAATATTAGGTTGTTTAACCTTGTTTGGGTGCGGGGCATTTGGGAGTGCTTATCGACACTTCCCCTTTCTATTCCACATTTTATTGAAAGTTAGTATTGAGAGATTTTCATTGCAATTGATCTTTTCTTTGGGCGTTTATTTTGAGATCTTTATCTCTCTTGTTGATCTCTTTCTGGGACGTTTGCTTTGAGATTGTTTTATACTCACTCATATCATAGTGGATTTTGTGCCGTTGTTGCCGCCCGTGGTTTTCTCCCGATTTGGGTTTCCACGTAAAAATCATGTGCATGCAATTATCTTTTTTTGATCTTGGTTTATATTCTACAATATCTACATCCTTTATCGTTTCTGCATATACTGAGCTCGAATTTCAATTATTATTTTCTTAACAACATTAACAAGTCCTAACTTCTTATATTTTGTTTGCAATGATTTTACATTTGCATTATTAAGCTTCTAGCTAGGCAGGCTGTTGGCAATTGGCTCAAATACAATTTAATTAATATGCCATTTGTTTAGAGCGTAGTACATGACAGAATTTTGATGGAAGCCAGAAAGGAAAAGAACGTATTTGAACTGATATATACATGTTTTTTTGGACCAAGTAGATGATTTTTGGTACTGAAGTTGGTTTGGTGGCTTCTCTCTATTGCTTATTGTGTTTTGTTAAGTCACTCGCGTCATTATTTTTCCCTCAATGACCTGTCTTAAGTTTCCTTTTCCACAGCCAGCCGATTGATGAGAAAGGAATCATGGGCTGAGAAGTACAACCCTTTTTGGCCTTTCATAATCCAATTAATAGAAACCAACTGTATGTGCTAAGCTGTACAGTAAGTATTCTTTTGTAATGGAGGAGCATAAATGCATTCTTTCACATAGCGAAATGAGAGATTGGAATTTGCTTTTAGCCATCCGTAGCAAACTTAATCATGAAGCTACCATTGGATATGATATATACGGCATTGTAATTTTTTGCTTGATTTTTGTAATTCTGTTCTCGAGAGTTTTTTTTTTTTTTTTTTAAAACATCTGTCACCTTTACCTGAAATAATTTTGAACCAAAAATTACTTATCTGATAGTTAATTATTCACCTACCTAATTATGTTATATCAACTCAAGGAGTTAATATAAAGAATTAAGCGTAAACAAATTTACTTTAATTTTGTAGCGGAAGACGATCGAACCTTGACTTGAATCACTGACCGAGGAAGGAACTTACAGTTCGGAGAACCTTCACAATCCCACAGTCTAAGAGGTTTTGTGCAAAAAACTCACATAGAAAACCCTTGATATTTCTCTGATGCTTTTCCTCATAAACTGGCGCCCCTTTTACATTATTAGAAGGACAACTGAGGTATTAGGGCTTCTAAGGTGACTTAAGCCCCTTATGGGTGTATTAGGCCTGCACCCTTTATGGGTGTATTAGGTCCTAAGTCCAGCATCTCTCATTCACACATAAGGAAGTGCTTATTTTTACTTTAAGAAAAACTTATTTTCTTTTATTTGCACAATCCTCATACTAGGCGAATAGGCCGTGCGACTAGCATACTTGTAAGAGATCTATGCTATACTTTTGTTACGAATATATAGCTTCTTGTCAAGAGTCGCACATTAGTAGTGGAAGTATGCAAGTACCCTAGATCATTTCAATCTCAGTAAGATGTTTTACTTTGATCTCATCAAAGCATTATATTTCATATTCACAATTATGACCCATAAGTCATAATTGGTGCATCGGTGAATAGGAATTAATGCGATTTCGTGAATGATCTTCCTCTGCTCACGAGACTTTCAACCAAATCTAACTCATTTTTTAGACATGTCCTGCCAGACTGAATCACTCATGATCCTTTGGCAATACACTAAGATAATGAACATTGAATCGAGTCTCAAGCCATTGATTGGAGTCATGAGGGTATAAATATAAGGTCATAACCTTATGGGGTCTCACACAAATACAAGTAGAGATCTAACTTACATTAACCTGATTGATCATCTCTTGCACACACGATATGAAACCTGTGCTACAGCATTCTCTCTCTTCCTATAGAGCGTATGGCTTTTGGGCCTTTAACCAAAAAGCATACAAATGATATTTGGACACCATATTATCCAAGTTGCGTTCCCAAATGTACTCATTAACTTGAACTCACATTTGGCCTCTTTAAGGTAGACTAGGTAAAATTCATTTCTACCATACATTGTAATGACCTTCTGCGATTATCAAGGCGACATTCATGATTTTAAGTGGACAAGTTCTCATAATTATCTTTCTGATAATTCTACTTAAAATCTTGTCTTATCTCCCATCAATACTCAAATCAATGGAGGTAGTTACCCATGTGACAGGGCTAACCTCAAATGTACCTTACATACTTTTCACATTCAAGAATGCACACAAGCATCCATGAATAAAAGTGCATATTCAAGCATTCTAATAATAAGTGTATGCAAAACAACGTATTTAAATTTCACAATGTTAGACAATCACTTGTGAACGTTGGGAAAACAACTAGTAAACAACATGCTAGGGCATAGTTATCATCTATAAAAACTATTAAGATTTTACGTGCTCAACAAGCACACCCCTTTACTAGGGCTAGCTCAATGGCTCTACAAGCATTTCCTTCACAGGGAAATACTTTACGTTCACTATCTTTGTGTGCCACCATGTCATTTACAAAATTGAACCTTATGTCCAATATGTTGTGTCTTACGATAATACCTAAGGTTCTTGGTACATGTAATCAGAACTTTTCCCAGTAAACTATTATTGGAATATACTATATGGTCCACCAACAAAATAGTTCAAGTACCTCTTTAACCAAACAGACTCCTGCACTTTTAAGGATATAGCCATAAACTCTTCTCATAACAAGGCAACATATGACTGTTTCTTACAAAATTTAGCTCTGTTTAAAGTTGTAAGACATATTTTGGGATTCATTTCTCATATGAACCTACCACAGTCAAAACCGTTGCACCCTTTTGATGCAAGTTATTTCCTATGTGCCACAAATGCATGATCGGAGGTTCTCTCTAGGTTCCTCATGACCTAAATATTTGCCGCTATGCTAGTTTCAGGTTCAGTTGATATTTATTTAAAGATAATAAGTCTAATATGGAGCACATCATGCATTAGACTTCTAACCAGATGTAACAAAGTAAGTTCTACTTATTCGTCCTTTTCTAGTAGAGTATGACACATTTTATAGTAAGGTCTCATCTTTGTTGATGTGAGTACTAATGGCGCCATAGGTGTACGTATTAGATTATTCACAGATCTTTTGATGTCATTCTTTTTAAGAAGAAGAATATCGTCTTTGAATATTCTCTTAAAAAGTTTATTTCAAGAGTATACACTACTTTACCCACATTAGTCATTTCAAAGTCAGATGATGACAAGACCTTTTGCCTTACTTAGTAACTCTACACCATTTTCAGCTATTAGTAAGTCATCCACATATAATAACTTGACTATAAAATTGCTTGTGGACCTTTTGGTATCAATCATAGTACATCCACTAGAGATAACCACAAGTAGACCAATCCATTGAAGAGTCTTTAAGGTCACAATTGACCTCATATGTCCACAAACCTCATGTTTGTGATCCTTTTCAGTGGATTTTCACTTAGATTCCTTTAAGATTGGTATTTGCACACCAATGTGATGTGAGTCATGTCACTTTAGATCCAACCTAGCCATAATAGCAAGAGGAAGATAAAATTAGGATAAAATACACAATCAGAGGAGAAAACTCTTTGTAGTTGATCATATCCTATTGTGTGTACCCTTTTGCAACAAGTTGAGCCTAATGCCAACTATGTCATTATCCTTATAACTTAAGAACCGATATGTTCTCAAATAACTTCGTGTCCTAAAAGGTCAACCAACCGGTCACCTTCATTTACTCCATTTTACTTCCATTGCCTTAGTCCACTTGTCCTTAGAAGGGTCGGAAACGACATCTTTACTCATTTCCATTCTATATGAACATCATGAAAGTTTCATGTATGTCATTACCCAAATAGCATGGAGGAGTACTTTCTAACAATCATGTCTTAGCAGAGATTCATATAATCTCAGATCGTTCCTTTTGGGATTGATTTTACTCCCATGCAAACCAACACCAATTATCTTGCTCCCACTTGGAACAAGAATAGAATTTTCTCCCACTTGGAACAAGAATAGGATCACTTTCATTCGCTCTTGATGATGAAGGTGGGTCTTGGCGATAAACTTATTCATCATGAATTAAGATCCTCCCACTCGAATGAAGGGATCCGATTTGGTTTGGAGAGCTAATAGAGATAAGCCTTGACCTATCTCACCCTTCTTTTGAAATCCATTCCTTAGAATGTGATATATATTATTTAAGTTTTAGTTGCACTCCCACTAACTTATAGCCTAATGAATCAAAAGCTTTCAAGGTTAGAGTATCCCATAAAGCTGCTCTTCGTTCCTCTTTTGGTACTTTCATTGGAGGGGCTGTAACCATGTGTCGTATACCAATGAGGTCTAAATACTCTCAAACTAGGCTCAAATCCATAGCTCATGGAGTGGTAGCAACTTACTTTACAAGTTTAAGATCACATATTGCAATAAAAGGAGATCTCCTTAATAGGAGATTCATAAAATTTGTGCATATCCTACCATAAGAAAGAGCATTTGATTTTCTTTCTCCAAAACAACATTTTGTTGTAGTCTTTTTAGGATAGTTAACTAATAAACTGTCCCATTTTCATCATAATATCCAATAAGATAATGCCAAAGTTCAAGCAATTTTTCGATCCAATTGACTAACACTTTGAGGGTTTTGGTCTAACTCCAATGTGGAAGGCATTCCAAGCGTCAATTTACAAGAACATTGAACGAAATCAACGTTTTAAGAATTAAATTAGAGTTTTGCAAGTGAAGAACCCTAGAACTTCGCAACACAATTACTCCCAAATTGCACCACCAAATCATGCATATAATGTATCAAATTAAAGCTCTCTTCAAGCTCTCTCAAAGTCTAGAATTTCACAAAAACTTCATCAATGGTTTTCACAAGAAATAATGGCATGAAATTTCAAGTTTATTCATGATGAGTAGAAATATAAACATAACTTCTTTGGCACTAATTTCAAGAATCTTACAAACAATCCAACTAGGAAACAAGTTGATTGGCTCTGATGTCAATGAAGGAATTAATATAAGGAATTAAGTGTAAACAAATTTACCTTAATGCTGCAGTGGAAGACGATCGAACCTTGACCTGAATCACTGGTAGAGGAAGGAACTCACAATTCGGAGAACCTTCATAATACCACAGCCTAAAAGCCCAATGTTCTGTGCAGAAAACTCACTTAGAAAACCCTTTATGTTTCTCTGATAAACCGAACCCCCATTTTATATTAGAAGAACAGCTGAGGTATTAGGGTTTCTGAGGTGACTTAGCTTTCGACCTATTGGATTTGCACCCCTTATGAGTGTATTAGGCCCTAAGTCCAATGTCAGCAATTCAAAGTTCAAAATTATTTGACATAAGAAAGAAGGGAGAAAAAATTTAATTCTAAAATATTATGCTAAGAAAAATTAAAACCAGAAACTATAAGAGTAGAGTGTTAAACTAACTCTTCATTATAGGATTCAGTTTAGAAAGCAGAAGAATATAGGACGAGCATAAAAATTTGTGAATTTACTGAGTGGGTTGGCTGCATCAGTTGTTCCACTGTCAGATCTTCAAAAAAATATGTATTATGTACTGAGCTTATTATTCTTCCTAATATCCATGTATGTCCTACCGTACGCAAAGCCTTATATAGAGGTGGCAAATGAGTTTATTCAAGTCAACTTTTTTAATAATTAAGCAATTTTACAACAATTATGAAGATAACTTAAATAGTTAAATTTACAACACAATGCAAAATAACATATTTTATGCTAAACAATCAACTTGTGTGAACTTAGGAATAAAATCGGTTCACTCTTCTTTGGTTTGTATTTATCTCAATAATTTCATATCAAACTCATGTCATGTAGTTATTAGGAAACCCAAATAATATTGTATAATATCTTGTGTTGCATTTGAGATTAGATTGTATTTACTTACGCAAGAGTTCTAGCCTAGATTATATTCTATGTATGAGTTTCCTAATATGTGTATGACCTCTTTCCATCATCAATATAAATATTAGGGCTGAGGAGAGCAGCCACAGAGGTTTGAGACTCTCTCAATCACAAATTCTTCATGTTATCAGAGCCACCAAAAGCCAGAACTGTGAGTTTATTCAGTTCGTATCATGAGCAACATGAACCACCCTAATTCACCGTATTACCTAACTAGTGCGGATCATCCAGTTAACGTAATTTCCCGCCTAATACTCAATGAATAAAATGACACTAATTGGTTCAGAATTGTGATAAATATCCTCAAGTCAAAACATAACTATTGTTTCAGTGATGGGTCTCTCACCAAACCAGCAAGTAGCTCCCCTAAATTTCATGCCTGGAAGAAGAATAACTCAATGGTAATTCCGTGGCTTTATAATGTCAATGAACAAGATATTACACGATTCAGTCACCTATGCTGAGAAGGCAAGTGACATTTTAACCAATCTAAAGGAGCGATATTCACAAAGCAATGAAATTAGGATTCATCAACTAATACAAGAGATTATGCTAAAAAAGCAAGGAAACCTCACTGTAAGTTAGTATTTTGTGAAACTAAAAGAGTTGTGGGATTAATGGGCTACAGATATCCACTTGTGATAGTGCTAAAGAAAAAAAATTTCAGCAAGCATATGGAGGTAGAGAAGGTCCATCAGTTTTTAATGGGCTAGAATTCTGCACAATTTAAAGTGGTAAGGTCAAATATCCTTACAATTGAGCCATTTCCTAACCTTAACAAAGTGTATGCTACGATACTTAGAGAAGTGAGGTAGAAGAACCTGAGTATTGAGGCAAAAGCAAGAACTGAAGTTGAGGGTACAACCTTCAAAGCAGTGGCTGCCGTGAGAAACTGCCAAGCAAACCAGCCTAGGTGTAGCCACTATAAGAACGTAGGCGATGTGTAAAGCCAACGCTACGAGATTGTTGGATATCCATCAAATTGGCAACCCAGACGTATAAATTTAGCAAATCTGGGGCAAAATCATGCGGCTTAAAATAGTGAGCCATTGGCAGAAACAACGTCGCGCACCGATCGACAGAGGGAACAACGAGCTGCCAAGCCTAGCTACATGGACAAAGCGACTCCCATGGGTCTCACACCAGCACAGATCAACGCCCTGTTTGCCTGCTTAGAGAGAGAGAGAGAGAGAGAGAGAGAGAGAGAGAGAGAGAGAGAGAGAGCAAAGAGAAGTCAAATGGTCAGCGTATGACTATTAGCCTCTCTGAGTGGATATTAAACTCAAGGGCTTCATACCACATTACATCCAATTTTCAAGCCTTGAAAAATCTGGTAAGATTTCTTGAGGTTGTTAATATAACCACTCCAACTGGTTACACAGTTGCCGTTAAAGGAGCAAGAACTATGATTTGGGGCATGGTTTGGTTTTGAAAAAAGTGTTATATTCTCCATATTTTAACTACAATCTTATTTCTGCAAAATAGCTCACTACTGATAAGAATTGCATGATCAATTATAGAACATAGTTTTACCTTATTCAGGACCTCACCTTGAAGAAGCTAATTAAAGCGGGTGAATAGAAGATTGGGATGTACTATTTCAAGAAGAACGTGGGGGGAATGATTTCTGCTACCGTACAACACAAGGAATGCACGGTCTGGCATCGTTGGCTAGGTCATCCATCATTGGGAAGTTTATCGCATTTATTTGCTCAGTTTGGTTTTCAGTTAAATAAGGAATCCTATCAATTCTATGATGTGTGTCGTTGGGAAATATAGACTCAAAATTCTTTTCCTAATGGTAATTTTAAAGCTTAGAGACCTTTTTCACTCATTCATTGTGATTTGTGGGGACCATATCACACTCGTTCTTTAAGTGGTTGCTATTATTTTCTGTGTATTGTGGATGACTTTAATGGTGCTGTTTGGGTGTATCTGCTTAAAGATAAGTCAAAGGCATGTGAAAAACTAATTAGTTTTTGTGCTATGGTGAAAACTCTATTTGATATGTCTAGCGAATTTGTAGTGATAATAGAGCTGAGTTTACCAAAGGACCTTTGCAAGCTTTCTTTGCTATGCAAAAAATGCTTCATGAAACATCTTGCATTAACACACCATAACAAAATGGGCGTGTTGAAAAAAAAAAATCCACATCCCCTTAATGTAGCTCGTGCGTTGAGGTTTCAAGCCTCACTTCCCTTAAAACTCTTGGGGGGTGTATTCTAGCAGTTGCCTACCTCATAAATTGAACCCCAACAAGGTTACTTAACTATAAAACCTCTTTTTGAGGCTCTTTTTGGGATTTCACCTATTCCTGAACATCTTAGAGTGTTCAGGAGTCTTGCATATGCTCATAATCATAGTTGATCACAGGACCAGTTTGATATACAAGCACATAAATGTATTTTTTTGGGTTACCCACACGGGAAAGAAGGATGGTTACTGTATGATCTTGATAACAAAAGAGTTCTGGTGTCAAGGGATGTGTGTTTCCATGAACACATTTTTCCCTATGCTGAGCATACTATAACTGTATCATATATTCCTACTACATCCATAGATCTCTCGGTCCACCATTCGATTAAGCCCAAAGTGATCAGCCCCAATGGATCTAGTGGGCTCTAATTCTCATCGTGACCCATCCTCATCACAACCTCCTATTGTAGCCCATCCTAATCGTGACCGAAGGCCTCCCGCACACCTTGAAGATTATGTCTATCATGCCATTCAACACCCGACCTCCTCATCCATCCATGATGGCTCTTCAGGTACGCCTCTTCCACTTTCAAAGGTTATTTCCTACAAAAGATTTTCTCTTACTTACTGTGCTTTCTTAGCTGTGATCACTTCTAGCAAAGAGTGTAAACATTTCTCTCATGCCATGGAAGATCCTAAACGGAGGGAGGCAATGACAGCTGAAATCAATGCAATCAAAGCAAACAATATTTGGGTGTTAATAACCTTGCCTCCTAATAAAAGGGCACTTGGGTATAAATGGGTCTACAAAATCAAATCCCATGCGAATGGAACCATATAATGCTATAAAGCACAGTTAGTAGCTTTGAGAAATCACCAAATCGAGGGAGAAGATTTCCATGAAACTTTTGCTCTCGTTATAAAGATGGATACCATCCGGTGCCTTCTCATCATGGCTGCCTCCAAAGCTTGGGGACTTCATCAAATGGATGTGCACAATGCCTTTCTTAATGGTGATCTATATGAGGACATATATATGAAGCCATCTCCTGGTTTCTGTTCCTCCAAGACTAGTATGGTTTGCAAACTTTGGAAGTGTCTTCAAGGGTTATGACAAGCGTCTCAACAATGGTTCTACAAATTGGCTTTTACTTTGCTTTGATATGGGTTTCAGCAATCCTATTTGGATCATTCCCTATTCATTTAACATAAAGGAATCATTTTTCTAGCCTTACTTATCTATCTAGACAATCTTGTTCTAACAAGTAATAGCCCTGAGCAACGTCAATCTTTCCTACTCTATGTACGACTTCTTTCCATCATCAATATAAATATTTGCGCTAAGGAGAGTAGCCACAGAGCGTTAAGACTCTTTCAATCACCAATTCTTCAGTAATCATATTGATTTTGATGTTGCTAGCTCTATTTCGTTCTGTTGGGTTTACTAGTCAAATAGTTATAGCTGCTTGTGCGAGAAAGGGAGAAGAGAAATGGACGAACAAAAAAGGAGGGTGAAACTTTTGATAAGGTGGTGTGGATTGTTGACCTAATGAGGAAGAAAGAAAAAGCTATGGGCAATAAAAGACATTAAAAAAAATGAGAGAAAGGGGCAGACTTTGGAGAGATCGAGAAATATTCCAAGTGTGCCACATTTAATTTACAATTAGGTTTAATATTAATTTTTGATTACGGTTAAGTAAGAATTCACAAGTGTACGATGTAGTTCTAATTGGCAATTAATCGACAGATACAAGTTGTATTAACAAGAAGTTGTGTTTCCAATGCAAAGGTTGCCTTAAGCTTTCACGCTAGCTAGGCAAGTCAAGAATAAGTTTCTATTTGGAAATTAAGCTACGGAAAGTAATAAAAAGAGTCTCAAGTTGTGATTTCACCACTTAATTAGATAACTAATAAAGTCAAGCCCTGATTTTCCCAAGTCTATACTAATATTCAAGGATGGTATGTTGTCCAAGTTAAGCTCGCCCAAACTATCTTTTGACCACCATAGGCTGATCTATGTACCTTAATGCACTAGAATTCTGAGTGTAAATAAAGCCACAAGCATACGACTTTCACCGTAGTACTTGAGGGTCGTTTCCTCAGGAATGAGGATGAAGTTAGGTCACTAGCTATGAAATTAAACTAAACTAGCATCATTCTAAGCTAATTAAATAATAAACAAATAAAACTATAGATTATAAATGTATCTAACTATAAATAATCACCAACTTTTCATATGATTTTATGAGGTCTAAATAACTTTACACTAGATGAAATAGCAAACCCAAATATACTAACTGCATTACCTTTATAAAAGAAACAAGTTAAAATAATCTAAAATTTAAATAACATAACTAAGCTAGCTCTAGTATGGGGACACGGCATGTGAAACAATAAAAATGAAAGTACCTAGACTATGAACAAATTAAGAATTGCAATTAACAACAATAAAGCACAACTTACCAAAAGAAGACTAAATAGAGATAGGAAGAGAAGGGGAAAGAAAAGTAGGGCAGGACTCCATGGATGTCTTGGCTCGCCGAGCTCGACCCAACAAAACCCCATCCCAAGGAAGAGCATGACCTGGATGCAATTAATAGAGAACGTCGAGCACAACCCTAAATTAACTGCATTCATGGAGGCCCGAAACAGGGGACTTCAAAACAGAGCAACCAACTCAAGAATAGAACAGGGGAGGGGAGCTCGATTTTAGCCATCAAGTAACCTAGAACCAAGCACAAACTTGCTTCAAAGCTCATTAAAAATGGCAGAATCCTCATCATCGAGATTTCGAGCTCCAATAAAGCAAACACAGGGGCTGGAGAAAATTCACAATTTATCAAAAGCCTAGTTCCAAATTCGTTCAAAGATTAACTTACCCAAGCGTAATTAGCTAAAATTGCAAGATATAACATGAATCTAAATACTCGAAATCAAAAACAAAAAATCAAAATAAACCCTAGAAGTCTTTTAACACAAAATTCATCCTAAAATTATCTAAAACTCGAATTAAAACTATCAAGAACCTTAAATTAAACCTAAAGACCTCCATTACCTAGTGCTTTAACCTTCGATTTATAGGCAGCCTATTCTCGATCTGCACCATTCAACCTAGTCTAGCATGGACTATGATGATGATGCTGGCATTTGGCGTGCTATGCTGGCAGTGAAGGGAGTAGTGATTCGGTAATGCTTAGTGCTCGGTGATGATGAAGATGGATAAAGGAGATATAGGTGATGTGGGGTGTGTGAGTGTGGAGATCGAAGAAGGAGAAAACTAATATGGAGGTGTCGGGGTTCTGGTGTGGTCGAGGAGAGAAAAGGAGTGTAGAGAGGGAGAGTGAAGTGAAAAGGGGACGGGTAAGGGGCACATGCCCAACACATGAGCGAGGGTAGATATTAGGATTTTTATTTTTCTTTATTTTTTTCTTGCTCTCTTTTCATCATTTCTTTCTCAATTTTCATGATTTACAACACCTACAAAAATAAAAGAAAATCAAATAAAAATCTGAATATAATTATGTCGAGCATAAATCGGGTATAAAGGTATTGTAAAAATATCGTATTTTTAGCACAAACAAATACTCCCACATCAAGATTTTGCTCGTTCTCGAGTAAAACAAACCAAACTACCTAAAAACAAACAGAAAATAAGGAAAAAAAAAATCCTAACTCACTTTCATGGGAATCACGATTGTATTTAGTATATGCAACAAGCCCTGTAAACTCCTCAGTTTCCCAAATGGATGAGTGAGGTCACATAAGGGTTTTCAAGTGAAATATCCATAAAAATCATTTCAAAAACAAAGGAAAATCTTTTTGCTTTTTTTAAAACATAAGCATATATACAAGTAATAGAGAAATTATGTACACAACTTAGACAATTACATCACCCTAGTAGCCAAATCACCAAACTATATACAAATAGAATCTACAATGAAGAGATAACTAAGTCAAAGCAAGCATCCCGACTTTCAATTTTTCATCCTACACACAATATGCAATGATATGTATAACTTGGTGCATGTGTAAATGTGTATCAACTCTTATGAATCAAGTTGCTAACATCTATACGATCCCCGTTTCCTTGCTTAATTACCTTCTTTACTCCATTTTTCCCTCTTTTTGTTTCTTTTTTTTTCAAGAATAATAATGCACACACCCTAAACCCGCTTGACCTACAAATATTCAAGCCTTTCATAAAAATGGATTTTATTAAAATGTGCAAAGCACTTATTATGTTGCCTAGACAGATGTGTAATTAAGCAAAATAGTACATATTCAAGCCACTTAAAGATATGAAATAAAGATAGTGGCTGTGAACATTGGTGCCTGGATTTTTATTCACCTTTTAAGACTTTTTCCCTCCTTCTTTTCTTTTTTTTTTGGGGGGCATTTTTCAAGAGCATTGAAGGCACAACTTCAACAAACAAAAAGTTCACATGCCAAGTTAACAACAAGACTCTAAAAATTGATGATAATGTGAGCAAGGTCGTATAAAATCACACATATGAGACGAGATTATTATGAAAAATCAAATCTACATACTCAACTAGACATCTCACCATGTAAACTCTATTTTCATATAACTCTATAATCTAGCACATGCCCGTGGAATCAGCCACTAACAAAGTCAGGTTAGGTTGCCTACAATTCACCCCTTGGGGTGCAGCCCTTCCCTGGATACTGCGTGAACGCGGGATGCTTGTGCACCAGGCTGCCCTTTTTTTTTTTTTTTCCTATAATCTAGCATATGGGGTCACAATCACCTAAAAAAGCACACAAATCCTAGAGAAAAAACAATAATCTTTTTGACTTTTTCAAAATTTTCGAAAAATATATACAAATGGGCACCTCATCCCTACACCAAAACTCCAAAATGTTCTCATTATGGGAACTAAGGTGTCAAAAAGCATTACATAAGCTATACAACCGTGAAACTAACACAAACCCATAAGTACAAATAGATTAGGACACCACCAAAAAATAAAAAAGAAAACCAAAAACTAAATCACCAAAATAAAAATAAAAATCACAACCAAAACCAAATCAAACCCAAACACACATATTCATAAAACCAAAAACCAAAATCACAAAAGAAAGCAAAACAAAACCCAATTATAAAACAGAACCAAACCAAAACCAAAACCAAACAAATCATGACCAAAGCACACATAATCACCAAAATAAAAACAAGACAAGACCAATGAGCTAGTAAATACAAAACTAAATCAAAAGAAACCTTAAATGAAACAAAACACAAAAGAAAACAAAATATAAAACCAATGGAACAAAAAGACAGCACTAATCACATATTTTCAAACACATACCACCGATATACAAAACACAACCAAAACATCCTAAAAAAGCATAAATACCCATCATGAACAAGGTACTACCAAGTAAAAGACAAAAGAAAAGTAAACATGAAATAAAAAAAGATTCAAAAGAAAAGAAAACAAAAAGAAAACCAAAACAAAACCAATGAAACACTAAAAAAGAAAACAAAAATAAAATATGAAACAAAACCAAAACCAAAGAGAAACAAGAACTCACAAAACAAAAGAAACAAAACACACAACTAAAACATACCCAAAAAAAAGCAATCCTAGATATCCACAACTATTCACAATCCTATATATCCATAACTATTCACAATCCTAAATATTCACGACTAACAAGTAATCACAAAATAAAATACACCATAATACAACCAAGGGTGATCATAGCCAACTCAGCTTAACAAAATCCAAATTTCTCCTCAAGATAGATCACCCATAAAATCAGAGTCCTAAATATCTATAACCATGTACGAAAAGAAAGAAAAGAAAAAACCGAAGAACAGGGAAACGGTGGAACGATCATACCAGGTTGGATACTGACTGTACCCAAACTAAATGCCTCACTTAGATGACGTAGATGAGGTCCATCAAGCATCAGCCACTCCATCACAACTCATAAGCTGCTACTCGTATCAAAACTGACTAATGATCGAAGTAACTTATCAAATAATTGGGGACAATCCTCACAAAAAATGAAGTAATTAGAAACAGGAGGTAGAGCCCTAATAAAGTGCATGCATGGAATGCAACTCAAGATTCTCTTGAGCTTATCAAGGATCTCAGCCCAATCAAAAGAGAGACATGTATATGGAATATAAGATGCATAAGTCAATGGTCTAATAAAGATATGACTATATGAATGCATAAACCATCGAGAGTGATCTAAATGATTTAAATAAAGCACAATAGCTCTGAAAGGGGAGGGAAGTGGACTAAGGCAAAGCTAATCAAATGAGATATGAAAATCAAAGCTCACACGATGGCCTAAAGTCAAGTTTTTCACTTCAAAGTGATTGTTAAGTCTATCCATGTCACTATCATCTAAACAAGAACTTCCAAGTACAAAAGTCTCAAACTCTTTCAAAATAGACTCGGGAGGGTCTAGAGAAAGGAGAAGAATGGGGTCGGGAGAAGAGAGAAGTGAAATGGGAGGGGTGGGAGTTAAGTCATGGGAAGTCTCCATAGAAATGGGATCAATAAGCTTGTCAGGAGGTGTAACCTCACTGAACTGTACAGAAGGCTCATCGAGAGAATGCTCCTTAGAAACGGTATCCTCTGACCCAACTAATGTACCACACTGACTATCAGAGCTAGCATCGCTCTCAAAACCATCTGCCTCCTTGAGGTCTCCTATGGGAGCCAAAGGAAGAGATGAGTTATGAACGATCAGGCTATCCTCGGGGTGGTCATTAACCATGCTAAACTCTAGGGAAGGCATAACTACTAAAGGAGATAAGGGATTACTCTCTTCCTTAAGGTCATCACAAGGTGTACCATTATAATAATCATGCCCTAAAGGAATCAGTGCATCACTCTTAACATCAAAGTCATCACAAGACCTGACCTCAAGTGTAGGAGAGCCTAAACTAAGGTCAGTCTTGCGTAAACTTTACAAGTAATCTCCCTATTAAAGGCAGTCAAAGCCTCTAGTCTGTGTAGTCTACCAAGCAATGGACAAGTATCAATATCATGATCAAAGGAATCATAATAATCATATGAAATAGGAGCATATGGAGCATGAGAGTGCTCATAAGATATACTACCAAATTAACTCTCATTTAAAGGTGTAATATACCACCAAATTGATTCTCATCTAAAGGTGTAGAATGCATTATATAAGGGTTAGGAATGGGATAACTAAAGGTCTCTCTAGGATTGTCATATGCCCACTTGTCATGAGCCAAATACTCAAAGAAATCCCAAATCTCATCATGAGTCTTAGTGAACAAATAACCCAAACCCCTGGGGTACATAGTCTCAACATAACCCCGATATTCATGACTAAGACCCTCAAAGATCACTTGACAAATTTTCCATTGCTCAAAATATCTGTCAACACATTGAGCACAAAAGTCATTCAATCTACTCAAATATTGCCAAAATATTTCATGCTCAAGCTGAGGGAAATAGAAACTTGCCATTTGTTTTTGAATTTTTAAAAAAATTTTCAATTTCTAGGGGTTTTCACAATTTTTCAATTTGTTTTAATTTTTTTACTTTTTCGATTTTTTTTGATTTTGGGAATTTTTAAGAAATGAACTAAGTAACACTAGGAATGAAATAAACAAAGTAAAACAAGATCTATGCAACTATTAAGAAAGTAACTGAGAAAAAGAAAATTCGACCTAACCTTATAACGTTGTCCCTGATAATGGCATCAAAAACTTGAATGAGAATTTTGAGTGAAAAATAAAGCCACAAACGTATGACTTTGAACAAATTTAAATAAACTAACTAAGCAAGCTCTAGTATAGGGACAGGGCATATGAAACAAAAAAAATGGAAGTACCTAGACTATGAACAAATTAAGAATTGCAATTAACAGCAGCAAAGCATAGCTTGTCAAAACATGACTAAATACCGATAGGAAGAAAAGGGGAAAGAAGAATAGGGTAGGACACGATAGATGTCTTGGCTCATTGAGCTCAGTCCAGCAAAACCCCATCCCAAAGAAGAGCATGACCTTGATGCCATTAATAAAGAACCTCAAGCACAACCTCAAACTAACTGCATTCATGGAGGCTCGAAATATGGGACTTCAAAATAGAGCAACCAACTCAAGAATAGAACAGGGGAGGGGAGCTCGATTTCAGCCATCAAGTAACCCAGAACCAAGCACAAACGAGCTTTAAAGCTCATTAAAAATGACGGAATCACCATTATCGAGATTTCAAGCTCCAGGGAGGTAAACATAGGGGCAGGGGAAAATTCACAATTTATTAAAAGTCCAGTTCCAAATTCGTTTTAAGATTAACTATCCCAAGCATAATTAGCTAAAATTTCAAGATATAAAATGAATCTAAATGCTCAAAATCAAAAACATAAAAATCGAAATAAACCCTAAAAATCTCTGAATGTGAAATTCATCCTAAAATTATCTAAAACTCGAATTAAAACCATTAAGAACCCTAAATTAAACCTAAAGAGCTCCATCACCTAGCGTCGCAACCATCGGTTTACAGGCAGCCCATTCTCAATCTGCAGGCTAAGGTGGACGATGATGATGCTGGCACCTGGCGTGCTATGCTAGCAGTGAAGGAGGGGGTGATTCGGCGTTGCCTAATGCTTGGTTATAGTAGAGATGGATGAAGGAGATAGTGGTGATGCGTGGTTTGTGAGTGTGGAGATCGAAGAAGGAGAAGACTAAGATGGAGGTGCCGAGGTTCTGGTGTGCTCGAGGAGAGAGAAGGAGTGCCGAGAGGGAGAGTGAAGCATGAAGGGAAGGGGGTAAGGGGCACGTCCCAGCACGTGAGCAAGGATAGATATTAGGATTTTAATTTTTGTTTATTCTTTTCTTACTCTCTTTTCATCATTTCTTTCACAATTTTCCTTATTTTCAACAGCTACAAAAATAAGACAAAATCAAATACAAATATGAATATAATAATTATTTTGAGCATAAATCGGATATAAAAGTATTGTAAAAATATCATATTTTTGGCACAAACATTTAACCACATATTTTCGTGGGGTTAACACATTTAGATCGTAAGACTAGCAACCTAGAGACTATATTAGAATTCTAACTATTTTCATGTCAAAATCCTAATCATCTCGCTATCCACACTAGAAAATTGACCTCGCCTTTCAATGCAAGCCAAATCCCTAAAAGGAAATATGAAACCCCTCTCAGGCAGTTCATCAAAACATTTGAAAAGTGATTGGGAAAACCCAAAATTCTAGCATAACCAAGGGCGAGCTTGAGGCCAATGCATAAATAAATTAATCATCAAAGGGATGATTAGAACCTTGCACAAATTTAACTATTAATTTAACATAACGTTCAATTAAACAAAGAAGAAACTAATTTAACAAGTAAGCAAGTAAGCATAAAGTAAAAAGATATAGCGAAGAGAAAACTTAGGCTTGATTAATGCACTTAAATCCATTGATTTGAACATTAAACTAATCTAACCTTACCTAAATTTCACCCATATATTCTCCCCCTACTAGAGCATTGTAGCTAACCCTAACATAAAAATTGAGCCTTCCAACCCTAACTAGGAAGCTTCTATAATTACATTTGAAAACACACTTTTTATAGTCCCTCTAACCATGGATGACAATGCCATATCATATGATGCAGCCACCTGTATTACCTTACAACCAAAACTTCAAAAAAAGTGGCAAATAGCAATGCAAGACATGGCATTATCATACCAGATGACATAGCTACTTGCATTAGTGTGACATGGTCATGCCACGGGTGCCTATGTTAGGACGTAGGAGTTATAGTTCAGTTCAGCAGCAGCAGAAGTGCATGGTTGAAGTTGTGAACAGTCCAAGTGTATGTACTTAAACATCCATGGCATCAACAGAAGGTCCACAGATGTAGCAGATGGTCAATGATGAATATGCTTGACTTGATAACCTTTCTTTATTTTTGCTTCATCTTTCTACTACTTGCTTAAGTTTAGTTTATTTCCTATAAACTCAAATAAGCAAAAGTAAAAATCCTAAAATTATATTATTTTACGAGATATAAACCAGATAAGTAAGGTAAAATATATGTAATATTTACTTCAAACACCTATAAGGGGTAATGTCATCACAATTGGTTAATGTAGGCATTGCGCTAATTGCAGAGATCGAAATACACACAAATGCTATAGATACGTTTTTACTATTGTAGATAATTACAGTTGATGTACATGGTTGTATTTGCTCATATAAAAGTCACAAACCTTGGATACCCTGTAATATATAGTTCGTGAATTAGATTGTTAGTTAGATGCAAGCCACGGTCAAGATCATTAGGACTGACCATGCTCCGGCAAATGTACGAGTGCTGTAGTATAGTTTTAATAATGTTCCCACAGAGACCAAATGTAATCTATTGAGTTTTAACCTATTATAAAATGCTAAGCAACCAAATTCCAATGGTTGTCTCAACTATCACTATTTAACTATCGAAAAATTCAATCAAATTAAAAACATCTATGAAATTGTTTCGCCCAGTAAAGAGATGGATCGTTAGATTTAAATATGCATTTTACCTAGAATTGGTTGATTCAAAGGAGCGTAATCGAATTAAGAATTCAATCTTTTCTTTCAAAAGAAACCGAATTGCCTAAACTAATTCAACTAGCATTCTTTCAAATGTCCTTGGTTTTAGTCTTGGTTATGATTTTTTGATTGCTAGGATTTCCTCTTAACAATCAACTCTCTTTCAAGAATAATTAAATTGAGTTCTAACTTGTTCTAATAGTGAGTTTCTCCTTTTGGTACAGTGAGTTTCTCCTTTTGGTACTTCACTCAATTATCTAGTATAAGCAAGCAAATCTTGCTAAAAATTTACTCACAATAGTTCATCCACAAGATAGAATTCAATCAAGCCAATTTTCGTAAAGCACGAATATTGAAAATTAAAGATCCAACATTAGTACTTGGGCTAACAAGACCTTAGATTAAGTAAAACTACTTACATATAATTGAAATTAACAATATCTAAAGAGGAGTTTAAGAAGAGATTAGAACGGAAAGAAAGCTTAGCAACAATGGTGGTCTTCAATAGCTTCCCATTCTCCAGGCCTCCAAGTGTCAATCTTCCACTTCAATTCTCTCCCTTACTCTAAAGAAAGCTTAAAACTCCTAAAACCAATGATAGAAGTGAGATAAAAATGAATGATAGATGTCTTGGCTCCTCTTCGTTTGCAGCAAGAAAACCCTCTTTAAGCATGAACTCGACCATCTTCAGCCACAACATGAAGGAAGCCAAAAAGGCAAGCAGTTTCAAGCGCACCACAGATCATGACCTTCACCATGGAGGGTCCGTCGTTAGCTTTATCTCAAAATTCTATAGCTCTTCTTTCTTCTCCACGAGCATGGTGACTTGGGGGCATTCGTGGAGAGTCAAAACATACTTAGGTAGGGTTAAAGCAAGGGAAAAAAGGTGCAAAAACCTGCAAAACATGGAAAAGAACCATACACAAGCATAAAATGGGAATAAGAGTGTAAATTATAGCATAAAGTTCATAATTCTCCCTAAAATACAGCAAAATAATCCTAAAATAAAGTGTTCTCTAAGCATTTATCAAACTCGCCCATTCTTAGACCGTTGCTTGTCCCCAATCAACAATGGAAACCAAAACTATAATAAAGAACCTCCTCAGGTAAACATAAGCAGTAACATCAATAGCATAATCGACCCAAGAAGCTAGCCCAATAGTGACGAAAAGCATTGCAAAATAGATAAGAGAATGAAATTTTTGTAATAAGAACAAGTGCCATCACATCAAACATTGAATCGATCACCCAAATCAACTTAATCAAACAATCATATTGGTATGTACAATAAGTAGAGTTAAAAGAACCAGTAGACCTTCAATTTAGGAATAAAGCACTTATTGCTTATGTGTTTAAAAATACAATGTAGTTCTCTCAAATCTCATTCCAAAGAATCAAATCTACGATAAGCTTGACAAGACTCTCAAATTTGCCACGACTAAAATGCAACACATGCTGGGCAATCACGAGGACTTTGATAGGGTTGTAACAGAGTTATGGGTAAAGGTAAGAGGGGAACAAATATGTTGGAATTTGGGGAGCTCAAATCTAAAGATTATGAGCAAAAATCATCTTCACCCAACTTTTCACAAAAATACTCCTCACACCAAATACCAATGCATCTCAAATACACAAAATTACTCCTAGTTGGTCGATTACGCGAAAAAGTGTTGAAGCATATGTAATATAAAATCTATATCAAATCCTTTCTTTCAACATTCTTTTTCTTTTTTTTTCCCCCTCTTTCTTTTGATTTTGTGTAACACCCCCAGCCCCTAGGCCAGAAGCGTTACGCTTTCCTAACTTCTTACTTAAATCCTGGGACGAAGTGGGCAGAGTTCCCCCTAAAAACTGACCATTTCCAGGCTAAAAACCTTACAATAAGTCCCTGTAAATCAACGGAAGCGCAAACATTTGAAACATAGCTCAACGGCCACACGCCGGAGTTCATAACTCAACGAGCCACTCGCTCGGAGTATACCAACCAGATTGATTCATGAATAAAGAAGAAATAGAAGATACAACTCAACGATTAACAATACCGGAGTATTAAGATTTACATCCCTAAACATAGCTAAATTAAATTAAGAAGACATCTAACTAACTTGATGGTTGGCTCAAGCGGCCATATAGAGCGACCTTTATACCATATGCAATACATGAACTAGAATAATCGTTTACAGACCTTTATAAACTAAAAGTACATTTCATTAAACACGTAAGATCCCTTCCAATGAGCACATACGATACCTTGTAAGCAACAATAGGTTCCTTCTGGGCTTATCTGACTCAACTTCTTCCTGTCAGAAAGAAAATCTGGGGAAAAGGGGAAAGAGAAATGGGATGAGCAACCACACGCTCAGTGAGTGTCCCCCAACCCCCCTTAAAACCAAAACCGTTGTAAGCAATACTATCTTTACTAGTCACATACCACGTTTCCATACTTTACTACCATAATAGATATTCATAGAACCTTTATGGAAGGATCACTAAACATAAACTTCACTTCGACCACCCAATCATATTTCTAGGTTCCTCAACGACGGAGTTCTTTACTAGCAAGCAGTTAGGCATGTGAGGATCGAAGGCTAAGTATAAGGATCTTTTCTTTTCATAACATAACTTCCTAATACTCCATTTGAACTAACACATGAACCTCAATCATATGATGTGTATATAAGGTTATCCCTTTCAAAAATACACTTTCTTGGCATTTCATTATGAATATACATATCACACACATAAAACACATATCAACGTTCATTCTAGGAAGAGACGCCTTCATTCATAGAATTTTAACGTGCTATAACTTTCTTTCTCATCTCATACACTTTAAATCAGACAGGTTTGATATGGATAAGGATGATGCCACATAAGATTAGAATCCCGTTCAACCATACTTAAGAATCATTCATAATGCATCCATTGAAAGCTTTCCTTTAATACACAGGCTAAGAATCCACATTCATCATATTTAAGAACATTTCTTTAAATCGGCAATGAAACTTTCTTTGCACATTGAAAGCATTTCATAACCTTGAGGTTCTCAATCTTTTGAAAGAGTTTACATTTCGCATTCGTTGTAAAACGACCCTTGTATGCATTTCATATCCATTCCATGCGGCCTCTTTGGGCCCATAAAACATTCTTTTCTTTAAAACATATAAAATGGCAAAGGCCAATTGCTTTTCTTAACTTAGTACGAAAGTACTTCTGGCATAAGATCATTACAGGGTGCTGATTGTGTGAGAACTATTCTCGACCCCATAGTGAGACCTAACGCTCACGCTTAAGCTCTTACTCCCGGGATGGCTACATATAACATATCGGACCATTACATTTGCCCTCGTCAGGGCCTCTAGGGTTTATCCGGACTTATCCCCTAGGTTAACATTACATCATATCATATTGTCCGGAGCACATTATCTTAGCCACTTAAAGCGTATCGGCCATAACGGCTAGTAATTTTCCATTTCAAACAATAAAATCATTCAATGTATAATTCCCATCTCCCTTTTGATAAAAACGTTTTAGGGATTCCTTCCAAACACTATTTGGATAGCTAAAATAGGCCATAGCTCATTACTAGACATGGCTATTATTCACTTAAAACACATGAAAAGTCATTTGCTAAAACATTACCCTCACACCCACATGTTACATTTAAAACACACAAGGAAAAGGGATTACACATATCACATTTAAACCCTTCGTAATCATTTCAACAACACAATAAGCCACACATGGCCTCGCAATCCACACGATTGCGGTAATTTCACAACCCGAACTCCCTCCTCACAAGCACCGTACCACAGGACCTCGAACGCTCATGATTCTTTTCTCAAACCATCCAACTACCAACTCGATTCATCGATTTATTAATCACAACATATTATCATATTAGCTTATGAAAAAGGGAGTGACCTTTAGGCCCTTACCTGAGCAACCAACACCATTCAGCGGTGCATTACAACAAGCGTTCATATGGCCACATTTATTCATGAATCGACAATACTTTATTCAATAAATCAAACATAATTTGATTCTAAACATAACCGATACATTTCGAGTAACTTTCCTAAGCATGAATGTGCTAAAAAAAAGGGTTCGTATTAAAGCTAAACATATTTTAACAGCTTCAAATTTAATTCGTTTACATGCATTAGCTAGGTTAACTCGAATTGAAGCTAAACATGTTTATATAACTTCGAGATTAATTCCTTTAACATGAATAACTAATCCACTTGATTCGAAACTAAACACATTGCATTAACCTTGAAATTAGCTCATTTCACGCATTGGTTAATTAATTCGAAGGGAAGTTAAGGATGTTAACGCACCTTCGATTTTAATTCTTTTTCATACATTAACTCACTAACTTGAATCGATACTGAACACGTTAAACTAACTTCATTTGTAATCCTTTTTCATGCAGCAACTAATTAGCTTGAATCGATGCTAAACATATCAAACAAACTTCGTTTCTAATTCCTTTTCAAACAATAACTCATTAACTCGAATTGAAACTAAATACGCTAAATTCATTTCGATTTTAATTCCGTTTTTAAACAATAATTCTTTAACTCGAATCGAAGCTAAATATGTTAAAATTAACTTCGATTTTGATATCTCAAGCATGATTTACATTCAAGGACTCGAATTGATGCTAAACACATTTAATTTACTTCGAATTAACAACTCAGGCATAATTTACGTTTATTGATTCGAATTGAAGCTAAACGCACATAATTCGCATTAATTTACAATCTTAAGCATCCACTAACTACATGCATTCGAATTAATGCAAAACGCATATAATTCACTTCGAATTACAATCTCAGGCATCAATCAACCAAATGAATCGAACCTAAACATGAATAGCTAATTTCTTGACATTTCTAACAAATTTAACAAACCCTAATTTGACATGCAACATCAATCTGCTAAAAATCAATTTCGAAAATAATAATAACTTAGGAGGCGAGAACACCCACCTCGATTTCACGCTAGATACACGCAATTTAGCTTGAATTGAGGCCAAAAATCGAACACCAACAGCCTGCCCTTCGCGCGTGACTCGGCTAGCTCGAACCCCAAAACCCTAACTTGCGTTATGGTCGCGGTTGGGGTTGTCTGGGGTCGGATTCGACCCCCAGATTTAGAGGGGAGGCCGAATCCGGTGTGGGTAACCGGATTCCGGCACGTGGTGGTGGAATTGGGCGTGGCTGATGCGTGGGTTTCAAGTTGGCTCGGTTGTGTGACGTGGGGAAGGAGGATTGGTGGTGTTCGGGTGGTTGGCGACGCAGGGGGGAGGTCGGACGGCTCCTTCTCTCGCCGGCGACACGTGACGGCCGGCGGTGACGCCAGGCCGCGACCGGTGACACGCGAGAGAGAGAGAGAGAGCGAAGCAGAGAGGGAGGGAGAGCAGAGAGAGAGAGCGAGCGTGCGGGGGGGGAGGGGTGGTCGGGGTCTCTGCCCGACTAAGGTACTTGAACCCCTTTTTTTTTTTTTTTTTTTTTTGGGTTGACTCAAATAACATCATTCAACTGAATCCCGATCCCGTACTTGCTAATGGTTAGGCTAAACCCGAACTGAAACGACCTACAATCAACATTTCAGTTTAAACTTTGGGATTCAACCAAGTAAAACGAAAAAGGATTTTAAAAACTCGGTTTAGCGTTGATTCAAATATTTTAAAAATAAGTAGCATCAATAATAACGTTAATCAAATAATCGTTCTTTTTTAGTAAAATTAATCGTTAAAAATTTACACGGTTACTAAAAACATGATTTCATAACGTAAAAAGCAAGACAGGCAACTTAACGTAAAAACAACGAAGGTGGGTATTACAATCTTCCCCCCCTTAAAAGAATTTCGTCCTCGAAATTCCAAATCTAAGTTCGGTCTTTCTTAAAATGCATGCACACAACTAGGATCTACACGGTAGGTTTCTAGAAGGTTTCATTTTGCAATCACTACTTCTTTCTAAATCAAAAGAAAATATCTTATGGTATCCAGTCTCCTCCTCGCCAACCTCTTCAAGCGTCTACTCACTCTATTTAGGCGCCGAGGGCAAATCGCACTTCGGGGGCAAAGATGGGCTTAGCTTTAAGACTTTCCAATCATGCAATTCCAAACCGTCAAGGCGTATAAGCAAGTAAACAAACAACCTTCGATTGGACTAATACTTAACTCATTCATGAGAAAACAAGTTCCTCGACTAACACCCTTAACAATTCGTTCGTTCACTCGATTAGTGAGCTCACTCGAGCAGTACCTAGCTAGCTGAATACACCAAGATTCACATATTTAAACGCAAAATTATAGACCTAGTAAGTAAGCAATATATCACATCATTATGAACGAGTTCCTAATTGGACATATGAATGCAAGACTCAGGTCGCGGGCCTATGGTCGCCGGACCTTTGCTCTTTTTTTTTATGATCCCATCAATGTAACACCCCCAGCCCCTAGGCCAGAAGCGTTACGCTTTCCTAACTTCTTACTTAAATCCTGGGATGAAAGTGGACAGAGTTCCCCTTAACAACTGACCATCTCCAGGCAAAGCCTTACAAAAAGTCCTTGTAATCAACGGAAGCGGCAAACATTTGAAACATTTTTTTTAAAGGGGGGGGGCTCAACCGGCCACAAGCCGGGAGTTCATAACTCAACGAGCCACTGCTCGGAGTATACCACCAACAGAGTGATTCATGAATAAAGAAGAAATAGAAGATACAACTCAACGGTTAACAAATAACCGGATTATAAGATTTACATCCCAACATAGTAAATTAAATCAAGAAGACATCTAACTAACTTGATGGTTGGCTCAAGCGGCCATATAGAGCGACCTTTATGCCATATGCAATAAATGAACTAGAATAATCGTTTACAGACCTTTATAAACTAAAAGTACATCACATGACTTCATTAAACACGTAAGATCCCTTCCAATGAGCACATACGACGCCTTGTAAGCAACAATAGGCTCCTTCTGGGCTTATCTGACTCAACTTCTTCCTGTCAGAAAGAAAATATGGGGAAAAGGGGAAAGAGTAAAGGGATGAGCAACCACACGCTCAGTGAGTGTCCCCCAACCCCCCTTAAAACCAAAACCGTTGCAAGCAATACTATCTTTACTAGTCACATACCACGTTTCCAGACTTTACTATCATAAGAGATATTAATGTAGAACCTTTAGGAAGGATCACGAAACATAAATTCCACTTCGACCACCCAATCTATTTCTAGGTTCCTCAACGACCGGAGTTCTTACTCGCAAGCAGTTAGGCACGTGAGTATCGAAGGACATAAAGTATAAGATCTTTTATTTCATAACTAACTTCCAATACTCCATTTGAACTACACATGAACCCTCAATCATATGATGTGTATATAAGGTTATCCCTTTTCATAAATACACTTTTCTTGACATTTCATTCATATGATATACATATCACACACATAAACACATATCAACGTTCATTCTTTTAGGAAGAGGCGCCTTCATTCATAGAATTTTCAACGTGCTATAACTTTCTTTCTCATCTCGTACACTTTAAATCAGACAGATTTGCTATGGATAAGAATGATGCCACATAAGATTGGAATCCACGTTCAACCATACTTAAGAATCATTTATAATGCATCCATTGAAAGCTTTCCTTTAATACACAGGCTAAGAATCCACATTCATCATATTTAAGAACATTTTCTTTAAATCGGCAATGAAACTTTCTTTGCACATTGAAAGTATTTCATAACCTTGAGGTTCTCAATCTTTTGAAAGAGTTTACATTTCGCATTCGTCGTAAAACGACCCTTGTATGCATTTCATATCCATTCCATGCGGCCTCTTTGGGCCCATAAAACATGCTTTTTCTTTAAAACATATAAAATGGCAAAGGCCAATTGCTTTTCTTAACTTAGTACGAAAGTACTTCTGGCATAAGATCATTACAGGATCCTGATTGGGTGAGAACTATTCTCGACCCCATAGTGAGACCTAACGCTCACGCTTAAGCTCTTACTCCCGGGATGGCTACATATAACATATCGGACCGTTACATTAGCCCTCGTCAGGGCCTCTAGGGTTTATCCGGACTTATCCCCTAGGTTAACATTACATCATATCATATTGTCCGTAGCACATTATCTTAGCCACTTAAAGCGTATCGGCCATAACGGCTAGTAATTTTCCATTTCAAACAATAAAATTATTCAACGTATAATTCCCATCTCCCTTTTGTTAAAAACGTTTTAGGGATTCCTCCCAAACACTATTTGAATAGCTAAAATAGGCCATAGCTCGTTACTAGACATGGCTATTATTCATTTACAACACATGAAGAGTCATTTGCTAAAACATCACCCTTCCACACACATGTTACATTTTAAACATACAAGGAAAAGTGTATGCACATATCACATTTAAACACTTCGTAATCATTTCAACACAATGAGCCACACATGGCCTCGCAATCCACACGATTGCGGTCAATTCACAACCCAGTCTCCCTCCTCACTTGCACCGTACCACAAGACCTTGAACGCTCATAATTCTTTCCTCAAACCATCCAACTACCAACTCGATTCATCGATTTATTAATCACAACATATTATCATATTAGCTTATGAAAAAGGGAGTGAACTTTAGGCCCTTACCTGAGCAACCAACACCATTCAGCGGTGCGTTACAACAAGCGTTCATATGGCCACATTTATTCATGAATCGACAATACTTTATTCAATAAATCAAACATAATTTGATTCTAAACATAACCGATACATTTCGAGTAACTTTCCTATGCATGAATGTGCTAAAAAAAAGGGTTCGTATTAAAGCTAAACATATTTTAATAGCTTCAAATTTAATTCGTTTACATGCATTAGCTAGGTTAACTCGAATTGAAGCTAAACATGTTTATATAACTTCAAGATTAATTCCTTTAACATGCAATAACTAATCCACTTGATTCGAAACTAAACACATTGCATTAACCTTGAAATTAGCTCATTTCACGCATTGGTTAATTAACTCGAAGGGAAGCTAAGGATGTTAACGCACCTTCGATTTTAATTCTTTTTCATACATTAACTCACTAACTTGAATCGATACTGAACAAGTTAAACTAACTTCATTTGTAATCCTTTTTCATGCAGCAACTAATTAACTTGAATCGATGCTAAACATATCAAACAAACTTCGTTTCTAATTCCTTTTCAAACAATAACTCATTAACTCGAATTGAAACTAAATACGCTAATTTCATTTCGATTTTAATTCCGTTTTTAAACAATAATTCTTTAGCTAAATATGTTAAAATTAACTTCGATTTTGATATCTCAAGCATGATTTACATTCATGGACTCGAATTGATGCTAAACACATTTAATTTACTTCGAATTAACAACTCAGGCATGATTTACGTTTATTGATTCGAATTGAAGCTAAACGCACATAATTCACATTAATTTACAATCTTAAGCATCCACTAACTACATGCATTCGAATTAATGCTAGACGCATATAATTCACTTCGAATTACAATCTCAGGCATCAATCAACCAAATGAATCGAACCTAAACATGAATAGCTAATTTCTTGACATTTCTAACAAATGTAGCAAACCCTAACTTGACATGCAACATCAATCTGCTGAAAATCAATTTTGAAAATAATAATAACTTAGGAGGCGAGAACACCCACCTCGATTTCACGCTAGATACACGCAATTTAGCTTGAATTGAGGCCAAAAATCGAACACCAACAGCCTGCCCTTCCCGCGTGACTCGGCTAGCCCGAGCCCCAAAACCCTAACTTGCGTTATGGTCGCGGTTGGGGTTGTCTGGGGTCGAATTCGACCCCCAGATTTAGAGGGGAGGCCGAATCCGGTGTGGGTGTCCGGATTCCGGCACGTGGTGGCGGAATTGGGCGTGGCTGATGCGTGGGTTTCAAGTTGGCTCGGTTGTGTGACGTGGGGAAGGAGGATTGGTGGTGTTCGGGTGGTTGGCGATGCAGGGGTGAGGTCGGACGGCTCCTTCTCTCGCCGGCGACACGTGACGGCCGGCGGTGACGCCAGGCCGCGACCGGTGACACGCGAGAGAGAGAGAGAGAGCGAAGCAGAGAGGGAGGGAGAGCAGAGAGAGAGAGCGAGCGTGCGGGGGGGGGAGGGGTGGTCGGGGTCTCTGCCCGACTAAGGTACTTGAACCCTTTTTCTTTTTTTTTCTTTTTTTTTTGGGGTGACTCAAATAACATCATTCAACTGAATCCCGATCCCGTACTTGCTAATGGTTAGGCTAAACCCGAATCGAAACGACCTACAATCAACATTTCAGTTTAAACTTTGGGATTCAACCAAGTAAAACGAAAAACGATTTTAAAAACTCGGTTTAGCGTTGATTCAAATACTTTAAAAATAAGTAGCATCAATAATAACGTTAATCAAATAATCGTTCTTTTTTGTGAAATTAATCGTTAAAAATTTACACGGTTACTAAAAACATGATTTCATAACGTAAAAAGCAAGACAGGCAACTTAACGTAAAAACAACGAAGGTGGGTATTACAATCTTCCCCCCTTTAAAGAATTTCGTCCTCGAAATTCCAAATCTAAGTTCGGTCTTTCTTAAAATGCATGCACACAACTAGGATCTACACGGTAGGTTTCCAGAAGGTTCCATTTTGCAATCACTACTTCTTTCTAAATCAAAAGAAAATATCTTATGGTATCCAGTCTCCTCCTCGCCAACCTCTTCAAGCGTCTACTCACTCTATTTAGGCGCCGAGGGCAAATCGCACTTCGGGGGCAAAGATGGGCTTAGCTTTAAGACTTTCCAATCATGCAATTCCAAACCGTCAAGGCGTATAAGCAAGTAAACAAACAACCTTCGATTGGACTAATACTTAACTCATTCATGAGAAAACAAGTTCCTCGACTAACACCCTTAACAATTCGTTCGTTCACTCGATTAGTGAGCTCACTCGAGCAGTACCTAGCTAGCTGAATACACCAAGATTCACATTAAACGCACAATTATAGACCTAGTAAGCATATATCACATCATTATGACCGCGTTCCTATTGGACTATATGAATGCAAGACTCAGGTCGCGGCCTATGGTCGCAGGACCTTTTCTCTGATACCATCAATGTAACACCCCCAGCCCCTAGGCCAGAAGCGTTACGCTTTCCTAACTTCTTACTTAAATCCTGGGACGAAGTGGGCAGAGTTCCCCCTAAAACTGACCATTTCCAGACTAAAAGCCTTACAATAAGTCCCTGTAAATCAACGGAAGCGCAAACATTTGAAACATAGCTCAACGGCCACACGCCGGAGTTCATAACTCAACGAGCCACTCGCTCGAAGTACACCAACCATATTGATTTATGAATAAATAAGAAATGAAAGATACAACTCAATGGTTAACAAAACCGGAGTATTAAGATTTACATCCCAAAACATAGCTAAATTAAATCAAGAAGACATCTAACTAACTTGATGGTTGGCTCAAGCGGCCATATAGAGCGACCTTTATACCATATGGAATACATGAACTAGAATATTCGTTTACAGACCTTTATAAACTAAAAGTGCATTACATGACCTCATTAAACACGTAAGATCCCTTCCAATGAGCACATACGAAGGCTTGTAAGCAACAATAGGTTCCTTCTGGGCTTATCTGACTCAACTTCTTCCTGTCAGAAAGAAAATCTGGGGAAAAGGGGAAAGAGTAATGCGATGAGCAACCACACGCTCAGTGAGTGTCCCCCAACCCCCCTTAAAACCAAAACCGTTGCAAGCAATACTATCTTTACTAGTCACATACCACGTTTTCATACTTTACTATCATAATAGATATTCATAGAACCTTTATGGAAGGATCACTAAACATAAACTTCACTTCGACCACCCAATCATATTTCTAGGTTCCTCAACGACGGAGTTCTTTACTAGCAAGTAGTTAGGCATGTGAGTATCGAAGGCTAAGTATAAGGATCTTTTCTTTTCATAACATAACTTCCTAACACTCCATTTAAACTACACATGAACCCTCAATCATATGATGTGTATATAAGGTTTTCCCTTTTCATAATTACACTTTTCTCGGTATTTCATTCATATAATATACATATCACACGCATAAACACGTAT
>JAKOGI010003756.1:0-27500 GCA_029747015.1 Carnegiea gigantea
AAATTCCCCTACGGACGCGTCCAGGCCCTGAAAACCACATCAGAGGTCGTTTTTTAATACAACACACGGACGGAACTCCATGCATGCACGGGGCGAAGAGGGTGGTCGAGCTACCGTCCGTAACGCACTCTTAGCTCGCCGCTTCCGAGCTGCCAGTTACGAACTTGCGATCTCTTTTGAGCTGGCGTGCTGTATGCACAACTCAACGGCCGCTCGCCCTCAATGAAACATTTGTTCCGCAAGAATCCAATGGGTGCGATCATCCCAGCACTAATGCACCGGATCCCATCAGAAATGCTCAATTAAGCGTGCTTGGGCGAGAGCAGTACTAGGATGGGTGACCCCCTGAGAAGTCCTCGTGTTGCACCCCTTTTTCGTTATTTTTTTCTTTCTTAAAATCACCGGTCTTTCTCGTTTCATTTGTTGCGGCCGTCGGATGGGAACTGACCGGGACGAGGAAAAAGCTTTCAAATCAGGTCTTCCGCCCTTGTTCACTCGAAATTGCCGAAATTCCTCCACGGACGCCTCCTGGCACTGAAAACCACATTAGAGGCCCCTTTTTGCTGCAACACACGGACAAAACCCAATGCCCGCACGAGGCGATGAAGGCGGTCGAGCTACCGTCCGTAGCGCACTCTTAGCTCGCCGCTTCCGAGCTGCCAGTTACGAACTTGCGAACTCTTTAGATTTGGTGCGATCTATGAGTGACTCGGCAGCCGCGTACACTCTATAAAAGACTTGTTCCGCCAGATTCCGATGGGTGCGATCATACCAGCACTGATGCACCGGATCCCATCAGAACTCCGCAGTTAAGCGTGCTTGGGAGAGAGTAGTGCTGGATGGCTGACCTCCTGGGAAGTCCTCGTGTTGCACCCCTTTTTCGTTGTTTTTTTCTTTTTTAGAAGCGCCGATCTTTCTCGTTTCAAATCTGCTGCGGCCTGTCGGATGAGAACTGCCAGGACGAGGAAAAAGCATCCAGTCAGGCCTTCCGCCCATGTTCACTTGAAATTAACGAAATTCCCCTAAAACGGACGCGTCGAGCCCTGAAAACCACATCAGGGTCGTTTTTTAATACAACACACGTAACGAAAGACCCCATCATGGCACGGAGGCGATGATGGTGGTCGAGCTAACCGTCTTACAAATACCGAACTCTTTGCTCGCCGCTTCTAGCTTGCCCCGTTACGAACTTGCGATCTCTTTGGAGCTGGCGTGCTGTATGCACAACTCAACGGCCGCTCACCCTCAATGAAACATTTGTTCCGCAAGAATCCAATCGCTACGATCATCCCAGCACTAATGCACCGGATTCTATCAGAACTCCGCAGTTAAGCGTGCTTGGGCGAGAGTAGTGCTAGGATGGGTGAACTCCTGGGAAGTCCTCGTGTTGCACCCCTTTTTCTTTATTTTTTTCTTTCTTAAAAGCACCGGTCTTTCTCGTTTCATTTGCTGCGGCCGTCGGATGGGAACTGATCGGGACGAGGAAAAAGCTTTCAAATCAGGTCTTCCGCCCTTGTTCACTCGAAATTACCGAAATTCCTCCACGGACGCCTCCTGGCACTGAAAACCACATTAGAGGCCCCTTTTTGCTGCAACACACGGACGAAACCCAATGCTCGCACGGGGCGATGAAGGCGGCCGAGCTACCGTCCGTAACGCACTCTTAGCTCGCCGCTTCCGAGCTGTCAGTTACGAACTTGCGAACTCTTAAGATTTGGCGCGATCTATGAGCGACTCGGCAGCCGCGTACACTCTATAAAAGACTTGTTCCGCCAGATTCCGATGGGTGCGATCATACAAGCACTGATGCACCGGATCCCATCAGAACTCCGCAGTTAAGCGTGCTTGGGCGAGAGTGGTGCTAGGATGGGTGACCTCCTGGGAAGTCCTCGTGTTGCACCCCTTTTTCGTTGTTTTTATCTTTCTTAGAGGCGCCGATCTTTCTTGTTTCATTTGATGTGGCCAGCGGATAAGAACTGACCAGGACGTGGAAAAAGCATCCAAATCAGGCCATCCGCCTATGTTCGGTCGAAATTACCGAAATTCCCCTACGGACGCCTCGTGGCCCTGAAAAACACATCAGAGGCCCCTTTTTACTGCAACGCAGGGACGAAACCCCATGCATGCACGGGGCGATGAAGGTGGTCGAGCTACCGTCCGTAACGCACGCTTAGCTCGCCTCTTCCGAGGTGTCAGTTACGAACTTGCAACCTCTTTGGAGCGGGCGTGCTTTATGCGCAACTCAGCGGCCGCGTACCCTCAATGAAACATTTGTTCCGCAAGAATTCGATGGGTGCGATCATACCAGCACTAATGCACCGGATCCCATCAGACGTCCGCAGTTAAGAGTAGTACTGGGATGGGTGACCTGCTGGGAAGTCCTCGTGTTGCACCCCTTTTTCGTTGTTTTTTCTATCTCAAAACCATCGATCTTTCTCGCTTCATTTGCTGCGGCCGCCGGACGAGGACTGACCAGGACGAGGAAAAAGCTTCCAAATCAAGCCTTCCGTCCTTGTTCAATCGAAATTACCGAAATTCCTTTGCGGACGCCGCTTGGCACTGAAAACCACATTAGAGGCCCCTTTTTACCGCAACAAACGGACGAAACCCCGTGCTCGCACGGGGCGATGAAGGCGGCCGAGCTACCGTCCGTAACGAACTCTTAGCTCGCCGCTTCCGAGCTGTCAGTTACGAACTTGCGAACTCTTTAGATTTGGCGCAATGTATGAGCGACTCGGCAGCCGCGTGCACTATATAAAAGATTTGTTCCGCCAGATCTTAATGGGTGCGATCATCCCAGCATTAATGCACCGGATCCCATCAGATCTGCGCAGTTAAGCGTGCTTGGGCGAGAGTAGTACTCAGATGGGTGACCTCCTGGGAAGTCCTCGTGTTGCACCCCGTTTTCGTTGTTTTTTTCTTCCTTAAAAGCGCCGATCTTTCTCGTTTCATCTGCTGCGGTCGTCGGATGAGAACTGACCAGGACGAAGAAAAAGCATGCAAGTCAGGCCTTCCGCCCATGTTCACTTGAAATTACCGAAATTTCCCAACGGACGCGTCCAGGCCCTGAAAACCACATCAGAGGTCGTTTTTTAATACAACACACGGACGAAACCCCATGCATGCACGGGGCGCTGAGGGTGGTCGAGCTACCGTCCGTAACGCACTCTTAGCTCGCCGCTTCCGAGCTGCCAGTTACGAACTCGCGATCTCTTTGGTGCTGGCGTGTTGTATGCACAACTCAACGGCCGCTCACCCTCAATTAAACATTTGTTCCGCAAGAATCCAATGGGTGCGATCATCCCAGCACAAATGCACCGGATCCCATCAGAAATGCGAAATTAAGCGTGCTTGGGCGAGAGGAGTACTAGGATGGGTGACCCCCTGGGAAGTCCTCGTGTTACACCCCTTTTTCGTTATTTTTTTCTTTCTTAAAAGCACCGGTCTTTCTCGTTTCATTTGCTGCGGCCGTCGGATGGGAACTGACCGGGGCGAGGAAAAAGATTTCAAATCAGGCCTTCCGCCCTTGTTCACTCGAAATTACCGAAATTCCTCCACGGACGCCTCCTGGCACTGAAAACCACATTAGAGGCCCCTTTTTACTGCAACACACGGACGAACCCCAATGCTCGCACGGGGCGATCACGGCGGTCGAGCTACCGTCCGTAACGCACTCTTAGCTCGCCGCTTCTACGAACTTGCAAACTCTTTAGATTTGGCGCGATCTATGAGCGACCCGGCATCCGCGCACACTCTATAAAAGACTTGTTCTGCCAGATTCCGATGGGTGCGATCATGCCAGCACTGATGCACCGGATCCCATCAGAACTCCGCAGTTAAGCGTGCTTGGGCGAGAGTAGTGCTAGGATGGGTGACCTCCTGGGATGTCCTCGTGTTGCACCCCTTTTTCGTTGTTTTTTTTTTTCTTTCTTATAAGCCGCCGATCTTTCTCGTTTCATTTGCTGTCGGCCAGCGGATAGAACTGACCAGGACGTGGAAAAATTATCCAAATCAGGCCATCCGCGTATGTTCAGTCGAAATTACCGAAATTCCCCTACGGATGCCTCGTGGCCCTGAAAAACACATCAGAGGCCCCTTTTTACTGCAACGCACGGACGAAACCCCTTGCATGCACGGGGCGATGAAGGTGGTCGAGCTACCGTCCGTAACGCACGCTTAGCTCGCCTCTTTCGAGTTGTCAGTTACGAACTTGCGACCTCTTTGGAGCCGGCGTGCTTTATGCGCACCTCAGCGGCCGCGTCCCCTCAATGAAACATTTGTTCCGCAAAATCGAAGGGTGCGATCATACCCAACATCACACTTCTCTCTCATGCCACACGGATCCCATCGAACTCCTCCGCGTTAAGGGTGGTTGGGGGGCGAGAGTAGTACTAACTGGGATGGGTGACCTCCTGGGAAAGCGTCCTCCGTGTTGCACCCCTTTTTTTCTTCCTTGTTTTTTTTCTACCTTTCTCCAAAACACGGCGATTCTGTTCTTTCTCGTTTCATTTGTTGCTGGGCGGCGGCCAAAGTCGGCCGAGACTGACCAGGACGAGGAAAAGCTTCCAAATCAGGCCTTCCGTCCTTGTTCAATCGAAATTACCGAAATTCCTTTACGGACGCCGCCTGGTACTGAAACCCACGTTAGAGGCCCCTTTTTACTGCAACACACGGACGAAACCCGATGCTCGCACCGGGCGATGAAGGCCGTCGAGCTACCGTCCGTAACGAACTTTTAGCTCGCCGCTTCCGAGCTGTCAGTTACGAACTTGCGAACTCTTTAGATTTGGCGCGATGCATGCGCGACTCGGCAGCCGCGTGCACCCTATAAAAGATTTGTTCCGCCAAATTCTAATGGGTGCGATCATCCCAGCATTAATGCACCGGATCCCATCAGGACTGCGCAGTTAAGCGTGCTTGGGCGAGAGTAGTACTAGGATGGGTGACCTCCTGGGAAGTCCTCGTGTTCCACCCCCTTTTCGTTGTTTTTTTTCTTCCTTAAAAGCGCCGATCTTTCTCGTTTCATCTGCTGCGGTCGTCGGATGAGAACTGACCAGGATGAGGAAAAAGCATCCAAGTCAGGCCTTCCGCCCATGTTCACTTGAAATTACCGAAATTCCCCTACGGACGCGTCCAGGCCCTGAAATCCACATCAGAGGTCGTTTTTTAATACAACACACGGACGAAACCCCATGCACGCACGGGGCGATGAGGGTTGTCGAGCTACCGTCCGTAACTCACTCTTAGCTCGCCGCTTCCGAGCTGCCAGTTACGAACTTGCGATCTCTTTGGAGCTGGCGTGCTGTATGCACAACTCAACGGCCGCTCACCCTCAATGACACATTTGTTCCGCAAGAATCCAATGGGTGCGATCATCCCAGCACTAATGCACCGGATCCCATCAGAAATGCGAAATTAAGCGTGCTTGGGCGAGAGTAGTACTAGGATGGGTGACCCCCTGGGAAGTCCTCGTGTTGCACCCCTTTTTCGTTATTTTTTTTTCTTAAAAGCACCGGTCTTTCTCGTTTCATTTGCTGCGGCCGTCGGATGGGAACTGACCGGGACGAAGAAAAAGCTTTCAAATCAGGCCTTCCGCCCTTGTCCACTCGAAATTACCGAAATTCCTCCGCGGACGCCTCCTGGCACTGAAAACCACATTAGAGGCCCCTTTTTACTGCAACACACGGACGAACCCCCGTGCTCGCACGGGGCAATGAAGGCGGTCGAGCTACCGTCCGTAACGAACTCTTAGCTCGCCGCTTCCGAGCTGTCAGTTACGAACTTGTGAACTCTTTAGATTTGGCGCGATCTATGAGCGACTCGGCAGCCGCGTATACTCTATAAAAGACTTGTTCCGCCAGATTCCGATGGGTGCGATCATGCCAGCACTGATGCACCGGATCCCATCAGAACTCCGCAGTTAAGCGTGCTTGGGCGAGAGTAGTGCTAGGATGGGTGACCTCCTGGGATGTCCTCGTGTTGCACCCCTTTTTCGTTGTTTTTTTTTTTTTTTAGAAGCGCCGATCTTTCTCGTTTCATTTGTTGGGGCCAGCGGATAAGAACTGACCAGGACGTGGAAAAAGCATCCAAATCAAGCCATCCGCCTAGGTTCAGTCGAAATTACCGAAATTCCCCTACGGACGCCTCGTGGCCCTGAAAAACACATCAGAGGCCCCTTTTTGCTGCAACGCACGGACGACACCCCATGCATGCACGGGGCAATGAAGGTGGTCGAGCTACCGTCGGTAACGCACGCTTAGCTCGCCTCTTCCGAGTTGTCAGTTACGAACTTGCGACCTCTTTGGAGCCGGCGTGCTGTATGCGCAACTCAGCGGCCGCGTACCCTCAATGAAACATTTGTTCCGCAAGAATTCGATGGGTGCGATCATACCAGCACTGATGCACCGGATCCCATCAGCACTCCGCAGTTAAGCGTGCTTGGGCGAGAGTAGTGCTAGGATGGGTGACCTCCTGGGAAGTCCTCGTGTTGCACCCCTTTTTCGTTGTTTTTTTCTTTCTTAGAAGCGCCGATCTTTCTCCTTTCATTTGCTGTGGCCAGCGGATAAGAACTGACCAGGACGTGGAAAAAGCATCCAAATCAGGCCATCCGCCTATGTTCAGTCGAAATTACCGAAATTCCCCTACGGACGCCTCCTGGCCCTGAAAAACACATCAGAGGCCCCTTTTTACTGCAACGCACGGACCAAACCCCATGCATGCACGGGGCGATGAAGGTGGTCGAGGTACCGTCCGTAACGCACGCTTAGCTCGCCTCTTCCGAGTTGTCAGTTACGAACTTGCGACCTCTTTGGAGCCGGCGTGCTTTATGCGCAACTCAGCGGCCGCATACCCTCAATGAAAGATTTGTTCCGCAAGAATTCGATGGGTGCGATCATACCAGCACTAATGCACCGGATCCCATCAGAACTCCGCAGTTAAGCGCGCTGGGGCGAGAGTAGTACTGGGATGGGTGACCTCCTGGGAAGTCCTCGTGTTGCACCCCTTTTTCGTTGTTTTTTCTTTCTCAAACCACCGATCTTTCTCGTTTCATTTGCTGCGGCCGCCGGATGAGGACTGACCAGGACGAGAAAAAAGCTTCCAAATCAGGCCTTCTGTCCTTGTTCAATCGAAATACCGAAATTCCTTTACGGACGCCGCCTGGCATTGAAAACCACATTAGAGGCCCCTTTTTACTGCAACACACGGACGAAACCCAATGCTCGCACGGGGCGATGACGGCGGTCGAGCTACCGTCCGTAACGAACTCGTAGCTCGCCGCTTCCGAGCTGTCAGTTACGAACTTGCAAACTCTTTAGATTTGGCGCGATGTATGAGCGACTCGGCAGCCGCGTGCACTCTATAAAAGATTTGTTCCGCCAGATTCTAATGGGTGCGATCATCCCAGCATTAATGCACCGGATCCCATCAGAACTGCGCAGTTAAGCGTGCTTGGGCGAGAGTAGTACTAGGATGGGTGACCTCCTGGGAAGTCCTCGTGTTGAACCCCCTTTTCGTTGTTTTTTCTTCCTAAAAGCGTCGATCTTTCTCGTTTCATCTGCTGCGGCCGTCGGATGAGAACTGACCAGGACGAGGAAAAAGCATCCAAGTCAGGCCTCCCGCCCATGTTCACTGGAAAGTACCGAAATTCCCCTACGGATGCGTCCAGGCCCTGAAAACCACATCAGAGGTCGTTTTTTAATACAACACACGGACGAAACCCCATGCATGCACGGGGCGATGAGTGTGGTCGAGCTACCGTCCGTAACGCACTCTTAGCTCGCCGCTTCCGAGCTGCCAGTTACGAACTTGCGATCTCTTTGGAGCAGGCGTGCTGTATGCACAACTCAACGGCCGCTCACCCTCAATGAAACATTTGTTCCGCAAGAATCCAATGGGTGCGATCAGCCCAGCACTAATGCACCGGATCCCATCAGAAATGCGCAATTAAGCGTGCTTGGGCGGGAGTAGTACTAGGATGGATGACCCCCTGGGAAGTCCTCGTGTTGCACCCCTTTTTCGTTATTTTTTCTTTCTTAAGAGCACCGGTCTTTCTCGTTTCATTTGCTGCGGCCGTCGGATGGGAACTGACCGGGACGAGGAAAAAGCTTTCAAATCAGGCCTTCCTCCCTTGTTCACTCGAAATTACCGAAATTCCTCCACGGACGCCTCCTGGCACTGAAAACCACATTAGAGACCCCATTTTACTGCAACACACGGACGAAACCCAATGCTCCCACGGGGCAATCAAGGCGGTCGAGCTACCGTCCGTAACGCACTCTTAGCTCGCCGCTTCCGAGCTGTCAGTTACGAACTTGCGAACTCTTTAGATTTGGCGCGATCTATGAGCGACGCGGCAGCCGCGTACACTCTATAAAAGACTTGTTCCGCCAGATTCCGATGGTTGCGATCATACCAGCACTGATGCACCGGATCCCATCAGAACTCCGCAGTTAAGCGTGCTTGGGCGAGAGTAGTGCTGGGATTGGTGACCTCCTGGGAAGTCCTCGTGTTGCACCCCTTTTTCGTTGTTTTTTTCTTTCTCAAAACCACCGATCTTTCTCGTTTCATTTGCTGCGGCCGCCGGATGAGGACTGACCAGGACGAGGAAAAGGCTTCCAAATCAGGCCTTCCGTCCTTGTTCAATCGAAATTACCGAAATTCCTTTACGGACGCCGCCTGTCACTGAAAACCACATTAGAGGCCCCTTTTTACTGCAACACACGGACGAAACCCAATGCTCGCACGGGGAGATGAAGGCGGTCGAGCTACCGTCCGTAACGAACTCGTAGCTCGCCGCTTCCGAGCTGTCAGTTACGAACTTGCGAACCCTTTAGATTTTGCGCGATGTATGAGCGACTCGGCAGCCGCGTGCACTCTATAAAAGATTTGTTCCGCCAGACCCGAATGGGTGCGATCATCCCAGCACTGATGCACCGGGTCCCATCAGAACTTCGCAGTTAAGCGTGCTTGGGCGAGAGTAGTACTGGGATGGGTGACCTCCTGGGAAGTCCTCGTGTTGCACCCCTTTTTCGTCGTTTTTTCTTTCTCAAAACCACCGATCTTTTTCGTTTCATGTGCTGCGGCCGCCGGATGAGGACTGACCAGGACGAGGAAAAAGCTTCCAAGTCAGGCCTTCCGCCCATGTTCACTGGAAATTACAGAAATTCCCCTACGGATGCGTCCATGCCTTGAAAACCACATCAGAGGTCGTTTTTTAATACAACACACGGACGAAACCCCATGCATGCACGGGGCGATGAGGGTGGTCGAGCTACCGTCCGTAATGCACTCTTAGCTCGCCGGTTCCGAGCTGCCAGTTACGAACTTGCGATCTCTTTGGAGCTGGCGTGCTGTATGCACAACTCAACGGCCGCTCACCCTCAATGAAACATTTGTTCCGCAAGAATCCAATGGGTGCGGTCATCCCAGCACTAATGCACCGGAGCCCATCAGAAATGCGCAATTAAGCGTGCTTGGGCGAGAGTAGTACTAGGATGGGTGACCCCCTGGGAAGTCCTCGTGTTGCACCCCTTTTTCGTTATTTTTTTTTCTTAAAAGCACCGGTCTTTCTCGTTTCATTTGCTGCGGCCGTCGGATGGGAACTGACCGGGGCGAGGAAAAAGCTTTCAAATCTGGCCTTCCGCCCTTGCTCACTCGAAATTACCGAAATTCCTCCACGGACGCCTCCTTGCAATGAAAACCACATTAGAGGCCCCTTTTTACTGCAACACATGGACGAAACCCAATGCTCGCACGGGGCGATAAAGGCGGTCGAGCTACCGTCCGTAATGCACTCTTAGCTCACCGCTTCCGATAGATTTGACGCGATCTATGAGCGACTCGGCAGCCGTGTACACTCTATAAAAGGCTTGCTCCGCCAGATTCCGATGGGTGCAATCATACCAGCACTGATGCACCGGATCCCATCAGAACTCCGCTGTCAAGCGTGCTTGGGCGACAGTAGTGCTATGATGGGTGACCTCCTGGGAAGTCCTCGTGTTGCACCCCTTTTTCGTTGTTTTTTTCTTTCTTAGAAGCGCCGATCTTTCTCGTTTCATTTGCTGTGGCCGTCGGATGAGAACTGTCCAGGACGAGGAAAAAGCATCCAAATTAGGCCTTCCGCACATGTTCGCTCGAAATTACCAAAATTCCCCTCCGGACGCCTCCTGGCCCTGAAAACCACATCAGAGGCCCTTTTTTACTGAAACACACGGATGAAACCCCATGCTTGCACGGGGCGATGAAGGTGGTCGAGCTACCGTCCGTAACGCACGCTTAACTCGCCTCTTCCGAGTTGTCAGTTACGAACTTGCGACCTCTTTGGAGCGGGCGTGCTTTATGCGCAACTTAGCGGCCGCGTACCCTCAATGAAACATTTGTTCCGCAAGAATTCGATGGGTGCGATCGTACCAGCATAATGCACCGGATCCCATCAGAACTCCGCAGTTAAGCGTGCTTGGGCGAGAGTGGTACTGGGATGGGTGACCTCCTGGGAAGTCCTCGTGTTGCACCCTTTTTTCGTTGTTTTTTCTTTCTCAAAACCACCGATCTTTCTCGTTTCATTTGCTGCGGCCGCCGGATGAGGACTAACCCGGACGAGGAAAAAGCTTCCAAATCAGGCCTTCCGTCCTTGTTCAATCGAAATTATCGAAATTTCTTTACGGACGCCGCCTGGCACTGAAAACCACATTAGGGGCCCCTTTTTACTGCAACACACGGACGAAACCCAATGCTCGCACGGGGCGATGAAGGAGGTCGAGCTACCGTCCGTAACGAACTCTTAGCTCGCCGCTTCCGAGCTATCAGTTACAAACTTGCGAACTCTTTAGATTTGGCGCAATATATGAGCGACTCGGCAGCCGCGTGCACTCTATGAAAATTTGTTCCGCCAGATTCTAATGGGTGCGGTCATCCCAGCATTAATGCACCAGATCCCATCAGAACTGCGCACAAAGTGTTCTTTTATTATAATGTTTTTTTTTTTGTTAAGCGTACGCTTGGGCGCGAGCTAGACGTAGTCATGGGTGCCTTGCTGGAAAAGTCCTCGTGTTGCACCCCCTTTCTTCGTTGTTTTTTTCTTCCTTAAAAGCGCCGATCTTTCTCGTTTCATCTGCGGCGGCTGTCGAGAGAATGAGCAGCCAACGAGGAAAACGCTCAGTCTAGCGCCTTCCGCCCATGTTCACTGAATTACCCCGAATTCCACTACGGGACAGCGCCCAGCCCGAAAACCACATCAGAGGTCGTTTTTTAATACAACACACGGACGAAAACCCATGCATGCACGGGGCGATGAGGGTGGTCGAGCTACCGTCCGTAACGCACTCTTAGCTCGCCGCTTCCGAGCTGCCAGTTACGAACTTGTGACCTCTTTGGAGCTGGCGTGCTCTATGCACAACTCAACGGCCGCTCACCCTCAATTAAACATTTGTTCCGCAAGAATCCAATGGGTGCGATCATCCCAGCACTAATGCACCGGATCCCATCAGAAATGCGCAATTAAGCGTGCTTGGGGGAGAGTAGTACTAGGATGGGTGACCCCCTGGGAAGTCCTCGTGTTGCACCCCTTTTTCGTATATCTCTTTTTTCCTTTCTTAAAAGCCGCGTCTGTGTCGTTTCATTGCTGCTGGCGGCCCGCCCCCAGCCGGATGGGAACTGACCGGAGGAGAGGAAAAAGCATCCAAGTCAGGCCTTCCGCCCTTGTTCACTCGAAATTACCGAAATTCCTCCACGGACGCCTCCTGGCACTGAAAACACATTAGAGGCCCTTTTTACTGCAACACACGGACGAAACCCAATGCTCGCACGGGGCGATGAAGGCGGTCGAGCTACCGTCCGTAACGCACTCTTAGCTCGCCGCTTCGGAGCTGTCAGTTACGAACTTGCGAACTCTTTAGATTTGGCGCGATCTATGAGCGACTCGGCAGCCGCGTACACTCTATAAAAGACTTGTTCCCAGAAATCTTTCGATGGTGCGATCGTACCAGCATGATGCACCCAGTCCCATCAGAATCCGCAGTTAAGCTGCTTGGCGAGATAGCGATTAGGTCTGGCTGACCTCCCTGGGAATCCTCCGTGTTGCACGATCCCCTTTTTCCGTGTTGTTTTTTTCTTTCTTAAAGCCCGATCTTTCCTCGTTTCATTTGCTGTAGACCAGCGGATGAGAACTGACCAGGAGCAACTGGAAAAACATTCAAATCACATGCCCATCAGTCCTATGTTCAGTCGAAATTACCGAAATTCCCCTACGGACGCCTCGTGGCCCTGAAAAACACATCAGAGGCCCCTTTTTACTGCAACGCACGGACGAATCCCCATGCATGCATGGGGCGATGAAGGTGGTCGGGGTACCGTCCGTAACGCACGCCTAGCTCGCCTCTTCCGAGTTGTCAGTTACGAACTTGCGACCTCTTTGGAGCCGGCGTGCTTTATGCGCAACTCAGCGGCCGCGTACCCTCAATGAAACATTTGTTCCGCAAGAATTCGATGGGGGCGATCGTACCAGCACTAATGCACCGAATCCCATCAGAACTCCGCAGTTAAGCGTGCTTGGGCGAGAGAAGTACTGGGATGGGTGACCTCCTGGGAAACCCTCGTGTTGCGCCCCTTTTTCGTTGTTTTTTCTTTCTCTAAACCACCGATCTCTCTCATTTCATTTGCTGTGGCCGCCGGATGAGGACTGACCAGGACGAGGAAAAAGCTTCCAAATCAGGCCTTCCGTCCTTGTTCAATCGAAATTACCGAAATTCCTTTACGGACGCCGCGTGGCACTGAAAACCACATTAGAGGCCCCTTTTTACTGCAACACACGGACGAAACCCCGTGCTCGCACGGGGCGATGAAGGCGGTCGAGCTACCGTCCGTAAAGAACTCTTACTCGCCTCTTCCGACTGTCAGTTACTAACCTGCAACTCTTTAGATTTGACCCCACTCAAATTGTATGAGCGACTCGGCAGGCGCGCGCACTCTATAAAAGATTTGTTCCGCCAGAATCTAATGGGTGCGATCATCCCAGCATTAATGCACCGGATCCCATCAGAACTGCGCAGTTTAGCGTGCTTGGGCGAGAGTAGTACTAGGATGGGTGACCTCCTGGGAAGTCCTCGTGTTGTACCCCCTTTTTCGGTGTTTTTTTCTTCTCAAAACCACCGATCTTTCTCGTTTCATTTGCTGCGGCCGCCGGATGAGGACTGACCAGGAGGAGGAAAAAGCTACCAAATCAGGCCTTCCGTCCTTGTTCAATCGAAATTACCGAAATTCCTCCACGGACGCCTCCTGGCACTGAAAACCACATTAGAGGCCCTTTTTTACTGCAGCACACGGACGAAACCCAATGCTCGCACGGGGCGATGAAGGCGGTCGAGCTACCGTCCGTAACGCACTCTTAGCTCGCCGCTTCCGAGCTGTCAGTTACGAACTTGCGAACTCTTTAGATTTGGAGCGATCTATGAGCGACTCGGCAGCCGCGTACACTCTATAAAAGACTTGTTCCGCCAGATTCCGATGGGTGCGATCATACCAGCACTGATGCACCGGATCCCGTCAGAGCTCTGCAGTTAAGCGTGCTTGGGCGAGAGTAGTGCTAGGATGGGTGACCTCATGGGAAGTCCTCGTGTTGCACCCCTTTTGCGTTGTTTTTCTCTTTCTTAGAAGCGCCGATCTTTCTCGTTTCATTTCTGTGGCCAGCGGATGAGAAATGACCAGGACGTGGAAAAAGCAGTCAAATCAGGCCATCCGCTTATGTTCAGTCGAAATTACCGAAATTCCCTTACGGACGCCTCGTGGCCCTGAAAAACACATCAGAGGCCCCTTTTTACTGCAATGCACGGACGAAACCCCATGCATACACGGGGCGATGAAGGGGGTCGAGCTACCGTCCGTAACGCACGCTTAGCTCGCCTCTTCCGAGTTGTCAGTTACGAACTTGCAATCTCTTTGGAGCGGGCGTGCTTTATGCGCAACTCAGCGGCCGCGTACCCTCAATGAAACATTTGGTCCGTAAGAATTCAACGGGTACGATCATACCAGCACTAATGCACCGGATCCCATCAGAACTCCAGTTAAGCGTGCTTGGGCGAGAGTAGTACTGGGATGGGTGACCTCCTGGGAAGTCCTCGTGTTGCACCCCTTTTTCGTTGTTTTTTTCTTTCTCAAAACCACCGATCTTTCTCGTTTCATTTGCTGCGGCCGCCGGAGGAGGACTGACCAGGACGAGGAAGAAGCTTCCAAATCAGGCCTTCCGTCCTTGTTCAATCGAAATTACCGAAATTCCTTTACGGACGCCGCCTGGCGCTGAAAACCACATTAGAGGCCCCTTTTTACTGCAACACACGGACGAAACCCCGTGCTCGGACGGGGCGATGAAGGCGGTCGAGCGACCGTCCGTAACGAACTCTTAGCTCGCCGCTTCCGAGCTGTCAGTTACGAACTTGCGAACTCCTTAGATTTGGCGCAATGTATGAGCGACTCCGCAGGCGCATGCACTCTATAAAAGATTTGTTCCGCCAGATTCTAATGGGTGCGATCATCCCAGCATTAATGCACCGGATCCCATCAGAACTGCGCAGTTAAGCGTGCTTGGGCGAGGGTAGTACTAGGATGGATGACCTCCTGGGAAGCCCTCGTGTTGCACCCCCTTTTTGTTGTTTCTTTTCTTCCTTAAAAGCGCCGATCTTTCTCGTTTCATCTGCTGCGGCCGTCGGATGAGAACTGACCAGGACGAGGAAAAAGCATCCAGGTCAGGGCTTCCGCCCATGTTCACTTGAAATTACCAAAATTCCCCTACGGACGCGTCCAGGCCCCGAAAACCACATCAGAGGTCGTTTTTTAATACAACACACGGACGAAACCCCATGCATGCCCGGGGCGCTGAGGGTGGTCGAGCTACCGTCCGTAACGAACTCTTAGCACGCCGCTTCCGAGCTGTCAGTTACGAAGCTGCGAACTCTTTAGATTTGGCGCAATGTATGAGCGACTCAGCAGGCGCGTGCACTCCATAAAAGATTTGTTCCGCCAGATTCTAATGGGTGCGATCATGCCAGCACTAATGCACCGGATCCCATCAGAACACCGCAGTTAAGCGCGCTAGGGCGAGGGTCGTACTATGATGGGTGACCTCCTGGAAAGTCCTCGTGTTGCACCCCTTTTTCGTTGTTTTTTCTTTCTCAAAACCACCGATGTTTCTTGTTTCATTTGCTGCGGCCGCCGGATGAGGACTGACCAGGATGAGGAAAAAGCTACCAAATCAGGCCTTCCGTCCTTGTTCAATCGAAATTACCGAAATTCCTTTACGAACACCGCCTGACACTGAAAACCACATTAGAGGCCCTTTTTTACTGCAACACACGGACGAAACCCCGTGCTCGCACGGGGCGATGAAGGCGGTCGAGCAACCGTCCGTAACGAACTCTTAGCTCGCCGCTTCCGAGCTGTCAGTTACGAACCTGCGAACTCTTTAGATTTTGCGCAATGTATGAGCGACTCAGCAGGCGCGTGCACTCTATAAAAGATTTGTTCCGCCATATTCTAATGGGTGCGATCATCCCAGCATTAATGCACCGGATCCCATCAGAACTGCGCAGTTAAGCGTGCTTGGGCGAGAGTAGTCCTAGGATGGCTGACCTCCTGGGAAGTCTTCGTGTTGCACCCCCTTTTCGTTGTTTTTTTCTTCCTTAAAAGCGCCGATCTTTCTCGTTTCATCTGCTGCGGCCGTCGGATGAGAACTGACCAGTACGAGGAAAAAGCATCCAAGTCAGGCCTTCCGCCCATGTTCACTTGAAATTACCGAAATTCCCCTACGGACGCGTCCAAGCCTGAAAACCATATCAGAGGTCGTTTTTTAATACAACACACGGACGAAACCCCATGCATGCACGGGGCGGTGAGGGTGGTCGAGCTACCGTCCGTAACGCACTCTTAGCTCGCCGCTTCCGAGCTGCCAGTTACGAACTTGCGATCTCTTTGGAGCTGGCGTGCTGTATGCACAACTCAACGGCCGCTCACCCTCAATGAAACATTTGTTCCGCAAGAATCCAATGGGTGCGATCATCCCCGCACTAATGCACCGGATCCCATCAGAAATGCGCAATTAAGCGTGCTTGGGCGAGAGTAGTACTAGGATGGGTGACCCCCTGGAAGTCCTCGTGTTGCACCCCTTTTTCGTTATTTTTTTCTTTCTTAAAAGCACCGGTCTTTCTCGTTTCATTTGCTGCGGCCGTCGGATGGGAGCTGACCGGGACGAGGAAAAAGCTTTCAAATCAGGTCTTCCGCCCTAGTTCACTCGAAATTACCGAAATTCCTCAACGGACGCCTCCTGGCACTGAAAACCACATTAGAGGCCCCTTTTTACTGCAACACACGGACGAAACCCAATGCTCGCACGGGGCGATGAAGGCGGTCGAGCTACCGTCCGTAACGCACTCTTAGCTCGCCGCTTCCGAGCTGTCAGTTACGAACTTGCGAACTCTTTAGATTTGGCGCGATCTATGAGCGACTCGGCAGCCGCGTACACTCTATAAAAGGCTTGTTCCGCCAGATTCCGATGGGTGCGATCATACCAGCATTGATGCACCGGATCCCGTCAGAGCTCCGCAGTTAAGTGTGCTTGGGCGAGAGTAGTGCTAGGATGGGTGACCTCCTGGGAAGTCCTCGTGTTGCACCCCCTTTTCGTTGTTTTTCTCTTTCTTAGAAGCGTCGATCTTTCTCGTTTCATTTGCTGTGGCCAGCGGATGAGAAATGACCAGGACGTGGAAAAAGCAGTCAAATCAGGCCATCCGCCTAAGTTCAGTCGAAATTACCGAAATTCCCTTACGGACGCCTCATGGCCCTGAAAAACACATCAGAGGCCCCTTTTTACTGCAATGCACGGACGAAACCCCATGCAGGCACAGGGCGATGAAGGTGGTCGAGCTACCGTCCGTAACGCACGCTTAGCTCGCCTCTTCCGAGTTGTCAGGTACGAACTTGCGACCTTTTTGGAGCGGGCGTGCTTTATGCGCAACTCAGCGGCCGCCTACCCTCAATGAAACATTTGTTCCGTAAGAACTCGACGGGTGCGATCATACCAGCACTAATGCACCGGATCCCATCAGAACTCCGCAATTAAGCGTGCTTGGGCGAGAGTAGTACTGGGATGGGTGACCTCCTGGGAAGTCCTCGTGTTGCACCCCTTTTTCGTTGTTTTTTCTTTCTCAAAGCCACCGATCTTTCTCGTTTTATTTGCTGCGGCCGCCGGAGGAGGACTGACCAGGACGAGGAAGAAGCTTCCAAATCAGGCCTTCCGTCCTTGTTCAATCGAAATTACCGAAATTCCTTTACGGACGCCGCCTGGCACTGAAAAACACATTAGAGGCCCCTTTTTATTGCAACACGCGGACGAAACCCCGTGCTCGCACGGGGCGATGAAGGCGGTCGAGCTACCGTCCGTAACGAACTCTTAGCTCGCCGCTTCCGAGCTGTCAGTTACGAACTTGCGAACTCCTTAGATTTGGTGCAATGTATGAGCGACTCAGCAGGCGCGTGCACTCTATAAAAGATTTGTTCCGCCAGATTCTAATGGGGTGCGATCATCCCAGCATTAATGCACCGGATTCCATCAGAACTGCGCAGTTAAGCGTGCTTGGGCGAGAGTAGTACTAGGATGGGTGACCTCCTGGGAAGTCCTCGTGTTGCACCCCCTTTTCGTTGTTTTTTTTTCCTTAAAAGCGCCGATCTTTCTCGTTTCATCTGCTGCGGCCGTCGGATGAGGACTGACCAGGACGAGGAAAAAGCCTCCAAGTCAGGCCTTCCGCCCATGTTCACTTGAAAGTACCGAAATTCCCCTACGGACGCGTCCAGGCCCTGAAAACCACATCAGAGGTCGTTTTTTAATACAACACACGGACGAAACCCATGCATGCACGGGGCGATGAGGGTGGTCGAGCTACCGTCCGTAACGCACTCTTAGCTCGCCGCTTCCGAGCTGCCAGTCACGAACTTACGATTTCTTTGGAGCTGGCGTGCTGTATGCACAACTCAACGGCCGCTCACCCTCAATGAAACATTTGTTCCGCAAGAATCCAATGGGTGCGATCATCCCAGCACTAATGCACCGGATCCCATCAGAAATGCGCAATTAAGCTGCTTGGGCGAGAGTAGTACTAGGGTGGGTGAGCCCCTGGGAAGTCCTCGTGTTGCACCCCTTCTTCGTTATTTTTTTCTTTCTTAAAAGCACCGGTCGTTCTCGTTTCATTTGCTGCGGCGGTCGGATGGGAACTGACCGGGGCGAGGAAAAAGCTTTCAAATCAGGCCTTCCGCCTTTGTTCACTCGAAATTACCGAAATTCCTCCACGGACGCCTCCTTGCACTGAAAACCACATTAGAGGCCCCTTTTTTAAACATGAAACGCACGGACGAAACCCAATGCTCGCACGGGGCGATGAAGGCGGTCGAGCTTCCGTCCGTAACGAACTCTTAGCTCGCCGCTTCCGAGCTGTCAGTTACGAACTTGCGAACTCTTCAGATTTGGCGCAATGTATGAGCGACTCGGCAGCCGCGTGCACTGTATAAAAGATTTGTTCCGCCACAATCAAATGGGTGCGATCGTACCAGCACCGATGCACCGGATCCCATCAGAACTCCGCAGTTAAGTGTGCTTGGGCGAGAGTAGTGCTAGGATGGGTGACCTCCTGGGAAGTCCTCGTGTTGCACCCCCTTTTCGTTGTTTTTTTCTTCCTTAAAAGCGCCGATCTTTCCTGTTTCATCTGCTGCGGCCGTTGGATGAGAACTGACCAGGACGAGGAAAAAGCATCCAAGTCAGGCCTTCCGCCCATGTTCACTTGAAATTACCGAAATTCCCCTACGGACTCGTCCAGGCCCTGAGAACCACATCAGAGGTCGTTTTTTAATACAACACACGGACGAAACCCCATGCATGCACGGGGCGATGAGGGTGGTTGAGCTACCGTCCGTAACGCACTCTTAGCTCGCCGCTTCCGAGCTGCCAGTTACGAACTTGCGATCTCTTTGGAGCTGGCGTGCTGTATGCCCAACTCAACGGCCGCTCACCCTCAATGAAACATTTGCTCCGCAAGAATCCAATGGGTGCGATCATCCCAGGACTAATGCACCGGATCCCATCGGAAATGCGCAATTAAGCGTGCTTGGGCGGGAGTAGTACTAGGATGGATGCCCCCCTGGGAAGTCCTCGTGTTGCACCCCTTTTTCGTTATTTTTTTCTTTCTTAAGAGCACCGGTCTTTCTCGTTTCATTTGCTGCGGCCGTCGGATGGGAACTGATCGGGACGAGGAAAAAGCTTTCAAATCAGGCCTTCCGCCCTTGTTCACTCGAAATTACCGAAATTCCTCCACGGACGCCTCCAGGCACTGAAAACCACATTAGAAGCCCCTTTTTACTGCAACACACGGACGAAACCCAATGCCCGCACGGGGCGATGAAGGCGGTCGAGCTACCGCCCGTAACGAACTCTTAGCTCGCCGTTTCCGAGGTGTCAGTTACGAACTTGCGACCTCTTTGGAGCCGGCGTGCTTTATGCGCAACTCAGCGGCCGCGTACCCTCAATGAGACATTTGTTCCGCAAGAATTCGATGGGTGCGATCATACCAGCACTAATGCACCGGATCCCATCAGAACTCCGCAGTTAAGCGTGCTTGGGGGAGAGTAGTACTGGGATGGGTGACCTCCTGGGAAGTCCTCGTGTTGCACCCCTTTTTCGTTGTTTTTTCTTTCTCAGAACCACCGATCTTTCTCGTTTCATTTGCTGCGGCCGCCGGATGAGGACTGACCAGGACGAGGAAAAAGCTTCCAAATCAGGCCTTCCGTCCTTGTTCAATCGAAATTACCGAAATTCCTTTACGGACGCCCCCTGGCACTGAAAACCACATTAGAGGCCCCTTTTTACTGCAACACAAGGACGAAACCCCGTGCTCGAACGGGGCGATGAAGGCGGTCGAGCTACCGTCCGTAACAAACTCTTAGCTCGCCGCTTCCGAGCTGCCAGTTACGAACCTGCGAACTCTTTAGATTTGGCGCAATGTATGAGCGACTCAGCAGGTGCGTGCACTCTATAAAATATTTGTTCCGCCAGATTCTAATGGGTGCGATCATCCCAGCATTAATGCACCTGATCCCATCAGAACTGCGCAGTTAAGCGTGCTTGGGCGAGGGTAGTACTAGGATGGGTGACCTCCTGGGAAGGCCCCGTGTTGCACCCCCTTTTCGTTGTTTTTTTTCTTCCTTAAAAGCGCCGATCTTCCTCGTTTCATCTGCTGCGGCCGTCGGATGAGAACTGACCAGGACGAGGAAAAAGCATCCAAGTCAGGCCTTCCGCCCATGTTCACTTGAAATTACCGAAATTCCCCTACGGACGCGTCCAGCCCTGAAAATCGTCACATTCAGAGGTCGTTTTTTATAGAAAACACACCGGACGAAACCTCCATGCATGCACGGCGATGAGTGTCGAGCTACCCGTCCTAACCCCTCTTAGCTCGCCGCTTCCGTGCTGCCAGTTAACGAACTTGCGACCTCCTTGGAGCTGGCGTGCTGTATGCGCGACTCTGCGGCCGCGTACCCTCAATGAAACATTTGTTCCGCAAGAATCCAATGGGTGCGATCATCCCAGCACTAATGCACCGGATCCCATCAGAAATGAGCAATTAAGCGTGCTTGGGCGAGAGTAGTACTAGGATGGGTGACCCCCTGGGAAGTCCTCGTGTTGCAATCCTTTTTCGTTATTTTTTTCCTTTCTTAAAAGCACCGGTCTTTCTCGTTTCATTTGCTGCGGCCGTAGGATGGGAACTGACCGGGACGAGGAAAAAGCTTTCGAATCAAGCCTTCCGCCCTTGTTCACTCGAAATTACCGAAATTCCTCCACGGACGCCTCCTGGCACTGAAAACCACATTAGAGGCCCCTTTTTACTGCAACACACGGACGAAACCCAATGCTCGCACGGGGCGATGAAGGCGGTCGAGCTACCGTCCGTAACGAACTCTTAGCTCGCCGCTTCCGAGCTGTCAGTTACCAACTTGCGAACTCTTTAGATTTGGCGCGATGTATGAGCGACTCGGCAGCCGCGTGCACTCTGCAAAAGATTTGTTCCGCTAGATTCTAATGGGTGCGATCATCCCAGCATTAATGCACCGGATCCCATCAGAACTGCGCAGTTAAGCGTGCTTGGGCGAGAGTAGTCCTAGGATGGCTGACCTCCCGGGAAGTCCTCGTGTTGCACCCCCTTTTCGTTGTTTTTTTCTTCCTTAAAAGCGCCGATCTTTCTCGTTTCATCTGCTGCGGCCGTCGGATGAGAACTGACCAGGACGAGGAAAAAGCATCCAAGTCATGCCTTCCGCCCATGTTCACTTGAAATTACCGAAATTCCCCTACGGACGCGTCCAGGCCCTGAAAACCACATCAGAGGTCGTTTTTTAATACAACACACGGACGAAACCCCATGCATGCACGGGGCGATGAGGGTGGTCGAGCTACCGTCTGTACCGCACTCTTGGCTCGCCGCTTCCGAGCTGCCAGTTACGAACTTGCGATCTCTTTGGAGCTGGCGTGCTGTATGCACAATTCAACGGCCGCTCACCCTCAATGAAACATTTGTTCCGCAAGAATCCAATGGCTACGATCATCCCAGCACTAATGCACCGGATCCTATCAGAACTCCGCAGTTAAGCGTGCTTGGGCGAGAGTAGCACTAGGATGGGCGACCCCCTGGGAAGTCCTCGTGTTGCACCCCTTTTTCGTTATTTTTCTCTTTCTTAAAAGCACCGGTCTTTCTCGTTTCATTTGCTGCGGCCGTCGGATGGGAACTGATCGGGACGAGGAAAAAGCTTTCAAATCAGGCCTTCCACCCTTGTTCACTCGAAATTACCGAAATTCCTCCACGGACGCCTCCTGGCACTGAAAACCACATTAGAGGCCCCTTTTTACTGCAACACACGGACGAAACCCAATGCTCGCACGGGGCGATGAAGGCGGTCGAGCTACCGTCCGTAACGCACTCTTAGCTCGCCGCTTCCGAGCTGTCAGTTACGAACTTGCGAACTCTTTAGATTTGGCGCGATCTATGAGCGTCTCGGCAGCCGCGTACACTCTATAAAAGACTTGTTCCGCCAGATTCCGATGGGTGCGATCATACAAGCACTGATGCACCGGATCCCATCAGAACTCCGCAGTTAAACGTGCTTGGGCGAGAGTGGTGATAGGATGGGTGACCTCCTGGGAAGTCCTCGTGTTGCACCCCTTTTTCGTTGTTTTTATCTTTCTTAGAGGCGCCGATCTTTCTTGTTTCATTTGATGTGGCCAGCGGATAAGAACTGACCAGGACGTGGAAAAAGCATCCAAATCAGGTCATCCGCCTATGTTCAGTGGAAATTACCGAAATTCCCCTACGGACGCCTCGTGGCTCTGAAAAACACATCAGAGGCCCCTTTTTACTGCAACGCACGGACGAAACCCCATGCATGCGCGGGGCGATGAAGGTGGTCGAGCTACCGTCCGTAACGCACGCTTAGCTCGCCTCTTCCGAGTTGTCAGTTACGAACTTGCGACCTCTTTGGAGCCGGCGTGCTTTATGCGCAACTCAGCGGCCGCGTACCCTCAATGAAACATTTGTTCCGCAAGAATTCGATGGGTGCGATCATACCAGCACTAATGCACCGGATCCCATCAGACGTCCGCAGTTAAGAGTAGTACTGGGATGGGTGACCTGCTGGGAAGTCCTCGTGTCGCACCCCTTTTTCGTTGTTTTTTCTATCTCAAAACCATCGATCTTTCTCGTTTCATTTGCTGCGGCCGCCGGACGAGGACTGACCAGGACGAGGAAAAAGCTTCCAAATCAAGCCTTCCGTCCTTGTTCAATCGAAATTACCGAAATTCCTTTGCGGACACCGCTTGGCACTGAAAACCACATTAGAGGCCCCTTTTTACCGCAACAAACGGACGAACCCCCGTGCTCGCACGGGGCGATGAAGGCGGCCGAGCTACCGTCCGTAACAAACTCTTAGCTCGCCGCTTCCGAGCTGTCAGTTACGAACTTGCGAACTCTTTAGATTTGGCGCGATGTATGAGCGACTCGGCAGCCGCGTGCACTCTATAAAAGATCTGTTCCGCCAGATCTTAATGGGTGCGATCATCCCAGCATTAACGCACCGGATCCCATCAGATCTGCGCAGTTAAGCGTGCTTGGGCGAGAGTAGTACTAGGATGGGTGACCTCCTGGGAAGTCCTCCTGTTGCACCCCGTTTTCGTTGTTTTTTTCTTCCTTAAAAGCGCCGATCTTTCTCGTTTCATCTGCTGCGGTCGTCGGATGAGAACTGACCAGGACGAGGAAAAAGCATGCAAGTCAGGCCTTCCGCCCATGTTCACTTGAAATTACCGAAATTTCCCTACGGACGCGTCCAGGCCCTGAAAACCACATCAGAGGTCGTTTTTTAATACAACACACGGACGAAACCCCATGCATGCACGGGGCGATGAGGGTGGTCGAGCTACCGTCCGTAACGCACTCTTAGCTCGCCGCTTCCGAGCTGCCAGTTACGAACTTGCGATCTCTTTGGAGCTGGCGTGCTGTATGCACAACTCAACGGCCGCTCACCCTCAATGAAACATTTGTTCCGCAAGAATCCAATGGGTGCGATCATCCCAGCACAAATGCACCGGATCCCATCAGAAATGCGAAATTAAGCGTTCTTGGGCGAGAGTAGTACTAGGATGGGTGACCCCCTGGGAAGTCCTCGTGTTGCACCCCTTTTTCGTTATTTTTTTTTCTTAAAAGCACCGGTCTTTCTCGTTTCATTTGCTGCGGCCGTCGGATGGGAACTGACCGGGACGAAGAAAAAGCTTTCAAATCAGGCCTTCCGCCCTTGTCCACTCGAAATTACCGAAATTCCTCCACGGACGCCTCCTGGCACTGAAAACCACATGAGAGGCCCCTTTTTACTGCAACACACGGACGAAACCCAATGCTCGCACGGGGCGATGAAGGCGGTCGAGCTACCGTCCGTAACGAACTCTTAGCTCGCCGCTTCCGGGCTGTCAGTTACGAACTTGCGAACTCTTTAGATTTGGCGCGATCTATGAGCGACTCGGCAGCCGCGTACACTCTATAAAAGACTTGTTCCGCCAGATTCCCATGGGTGCGATCATACCAGCACCGGATGCACCGGATGCCATCAGAACTCCGCAGTTAAGCGTGCTTGGCAGAGAGTAGTGCTAGGATGGGTGACCTCCTGGGAAGTCCTCGTGTTGCACCCCTTTTTCGTTGTTTTTTTCTTTCTTGGAAGCGCCGATCTTTCTCGTTTCATTTGCTGTGGCCAGCGGATGAGAACTGACCAGGACGTGGAAAACGCATCCAAATCAGGCCATCCGCCTATGTTCAGTCGAAATTACCGAAATTCCCCTACGGGCGCCTCGTGGCCCTGAAAAACACATCAGAGGCCCCTTTTTACTACAACGCACGGACGAAACCCCATGCATGCACGAGGCGATGAAGGTGGTCGGGCTGCCGTCCGTAACGCACGCTTAGCTCGCCTCTTCCGAGTTGTCAGTTACGAACTTGCGACCTCTTTGGAGCCGGCGTGCTATATGCGCAACTCAGCGGCCGCGTACCCTCAATGAAACATTTGTTCCGCAAGAATGCGTTGGGTGCGATCATACCGGCACTAATGCACCGGATCCCATCAGAACTCCGCAGTTAAGGGTGCTTGGGCGAGAGTAGTACTGCGATGGGTGACCTCCTGGGAAGTCCTCGTGTTGCACCCCTTTTTCGTTGTTTTTTCTTTCTCAAAACCACCGATCTTTCTCGTTTCATTTGCAGCGGCCGCCGGATGAGGACTGACCAGGACGAGAAAAAAGCTTCCAAATCAGGCCTTCCGTCCTTGTTCAATCGAAATTACCGAAATTCCTTTACGGACGCCGCCTGGTACTGAAACCCACGTTAGAGGCCCCTTTTTACTGCAACACACGGACGAAACCCGATGCTCGCACGGGGCGATGAAGGCCGTCGAGCTACCGTCCGCAACGAACTTTTAGCTCGCCGCTTCCGAGCTGTCAGTTACGAACTTGCGAACTCTTTAGATTTGGCGCGATGCATGAGCGACTCGGCAGCCGCGTGCACTCTATAAAAGATTTGTTCCGCCAAATTCTAATGGGTGCAATCATCCCAGCATTAATGCACCGGATCCCATCAGGACTGCGCAGTTAAGCGTGCTTGGGCGAGAGTAGTACTCGGATGGGTGACCTCCTGGGAAGTCCTCGCGTTGCACCCCCTTTTCGTTGTTTTTTTCTTCCTTAAAAGCGCCGATCTTTCTCGTTTCATCTGCTGCGGTCGTCGGATGAGAACTAACCAGGACGAGGAAAAAGCATCCAAGTCAGGCCTTCCGCCAATGTTCACTTGAAATTACCGAAATTCCCCTACGGACGCGTCCAGGCCCTGAAAACCACATCAGAGGTCGTTTTTAATACAACACACGGACGAAACCCCATGCATGCACGGGGCGATGAGGGTGGTCGAGCTACCGTCCGTAACGCACTCTTAGCTCGCCGCTTCCGAGCTGCCAGTTACGAACTTGCGATCTCTTCGGAGCTGGCGTGCTGTATGCACAACTCAACGGCCGCTCACCCTCCATGAAACATTTGTTCCGCAAGAATCCAATGGGTGCGATCATCCCAGCACTAATGCACCGGATCCCATCAGAAATGCGAAATTAAGCGTGCTTGGGCGAGAGTAGTACTAGGATGGGTGACCCCCTGGGAAGTCCTCGTGTTGCACCCCTTTTTCGTTATTTTTTTCTTTCTGAAAAGCACCGGTCTTTCTCGTTTCATTTGCTGCGGCCGTCGGATGGGAACTGACCGGGACGAAGAAAAAGCTTTCAAATCAGGCCTTCCGCCCTTGTCCACTCGAAATTACCGAAATTCCTCCACGGACGCCTCCTGGCACTGAAAACCACATTAGAGGCCCCTTTTTACTGCAACACACGGACGAACCCCAATGCTCGCACGGGGCGATCACGGCGGTCGAGCTACCGTCCGTAACGCACTCTTAGCTCGCCGCTTCTACGAACTTGCAAACTCTTTAGATTTGGCGCGATCCATGAGCGACTCGGCATCCGCGCACACTCTATAAAAGACTTGTTCCGCCAGATTCCGATGGGTGCGATCATGCCAGCACTGATGCACCGGATCCCATCAGAACTCCGCAGTTAAGCTTGCTTGGGCGAGAGTAGTGCTAGGATGGGTGACCTCCTGGGATGTCCTCGTGTTGCACCCCTTTTTCGTTGTTTTTTTTTTTTCTTAGAAGCGCCGATCTTTCTCGTTTCATTTGTTGGGGCCAGCGGATAAGAACTGACCAGGACGTGGAAAAAGCATCCAAATCAGGCCATCCGCCTATGTTCAGTCGAAATTACCGAAATTCCCCTACGGACGCCTCGTGGCCCTGAAAAACACATCAGAGGCCCCTTTTTACTGCAACGCACGGACGACACCCCATGCATGCACGGGGCGATGAAGGTGGTCGAGCTACCGTCCGTAACGCATGCTTAGCTCGCCTCTTCCGAGTTGTCAGTTACGAACTTGCGACCTCTTTGGAGCCGGCGTGCTGTATGCGCAACTCAGCGGCCGCGTACCCTCAATGAAACATTTGTTCCGCAAGAATTCGATGGGTGCGATCATACCAGCCCTAATGCACCGGATCCCATCAGAACTCCGCAGTTAAGCGTGCTTGGGCGAGAGTAGTGCTAGGATGGGTGACCTCCTGGGAAGTCCTCGTGTTGCACCCCTTTTTCCTTGTTTTTTTCTTTCTTAGAAGCGCCGATCTTTCTCGTTTCATTTGCTGTGGCCAGCGGATAAGAACTGACCAGGATGTGGAAAAAGCATCCAAATCAGGCCATCCGCGTATGTTCAGTCGAAATTACTGAAATTTCCCGACGGACGCCTCGTGGCCCTGAAAAACACATCAGAGGCCCCTTTTTACTGCAACGCACGGACGAAACCCCATGCATGCACGGGGCGATGAAGGTGGTCGAGCTCCCGTCCGTAACGCACGCTTAGCTCGCCTCTTCCGAGTTGTCAGTTAGAACTTGCGACCTCTTTGGAGCCGGCGTGCTTTATGCGCAACTCAGCGGCCGCATACCCTCAATGAAAGATTTGTTCCGCAAGAATTCGATGGGTGCGATCATACCAGCACTAATGCACCGGATCCCATCAGAACTCCGCAGTTAAGCGCGCTTGGGCGAGAGTAGTACTGGGAGGGGTGACCTCCTGGGAAGTCCTCGTGTTGCACCCCTTTTTCGTTGTTTTTTCTTTCTCAAAACCACCGATCTTTCTCGTTTCATTTGCTGCGGCCGCCGGATGAGGATTGACCAGGACGAGGAAAAAGCTTCCAAATCAGGCCTTCCGTCCTTGTTCAATCGAAATTACCGAAATTCCTTTACGGTCGTCGCCTGGCACTGAAAACCACATTAGAGGCCCCTTTTACTGCAACACACGGACGAAACCCAATGCTCGC
>JAKOGI010003756.1:37500-42900 GCA_029747015.1 Carnegiea gigantea
TCCATGCCCAAGGCGTGCCCCCCGGGTCCCGAGGAAGGCCCCCGGAACGGCCCCGGTGCATGGCCACGGCATGCCCCCGAGTCCCGCCCCTCGCCCCGGGGCGTGCCCCCGAGTCCCGAGGAACGCCCCGGTGCATGCCCAAGGCATGGCCCAGAGTCCCGCACGTCGCCCCGGAACGGCCCCGGGGCGCGGCCAAGGCATGGCCCCGAGTCCCGGGGAACGCCCTCAGAACGGCCCCGGTGCATGGCCCCGCGTCCCCCACATCGCCCCGAAACGGCCCCGGTGCATGCCCAAGGCATGCCCCTGAGTCCCGAGGAAGGCCCCCACAACGGCCCCGGTGCATGGCCGAGGCATGCCCCCGGGTCCCGACGACCGGCCCCGGGGGGCCCCGGGGCATGCCCCCGGGTCCCGAGGGTCGGCCCCGGGGCATGCCCCCGAGAGCGTCCACGCACGCTGCCGGACGCCCACGGCAGCATCCCTGCATGCCGGGCAGCGTCCGGGCATGCTGTCGCTGGGTGCCGGGGGCTGCCGGGGGGTGCTGGATGCTGGCCGCAGGCTGTGAACGCTGGCCGCAGCCCTGTGTACGCTGGCCGCTTGTCCTGGACGCTGGCCGCAGCCTGTGAACGCTGGCCGCTTGTCCTGGACGCTGGCCGCAGGCTGGGAACGCTGGCCGCAAGCTGTGAACGCTGGCCGCAGCCCTGTGAACGCTGGCCGCTTGTCCTGGACGCTGGCCGCAGCCCTGTGAACGCTGGCCGCAGCTCCTGAACGCTGGCCCCAGCCTGTGAACGCTGGCCGCTTGTCCTGAACGCTGGCCGCAGCCTGTGAACGCTGGCCGCTTGTCCTGAACGCTGGCCGCAGCCTGTGAACGCTGGCCGCAGGGCTGTGAACGCTGGCCGCTTGTCCTGAACGCTGGCCGCAGCCTGTGAACGCTGGCCGCTTGTCCTGAACGCTGGCCGCAGCCTGTGAACGCTGGCCGCAGGTCCTGAACGCTGGCCGCAGCCTGTGGACGCTGGCCGCTTGTCCTGGACGCTGGGCGCAGCCCCTGGACGCTGGCCGCAGGGCCCTGAACGCTGGCCGCAGCCCCGCGAACGCCCGAAAGCCGTCCCGAGAAAAAATCCCCGTATTTTGGTCGTGCGTTTTTCCCCAAATTTTGTCCACCCCTTCCCCACGATTTTTAGAGGATTTACAAGCTTTGTCCCGCATTTTTCTGATTTTTCTCCGATTTTTAGGATTTTTTTTCGTTTTCGACTTTAAAAAATCATAAAAATAGCTCGGGTGTCCGAAAAATTCCGAAAAAATATTTTTTAGTAATTTCACATCATGATCTTTCCAATGGTACCATTGGTTGCTGCTGAAACATTCTAAATCTTCAAAAAACCCCAGTATGATTTTTCGTCACAGTTGATGTCTACTGGGGGCAGAGCCAGTAGAGTTATAAGAGCTCTTTAGAGGGGAGGTGCTTGGCAAGCAGCTGGGGCAGCAGCAGGGTCAGCGGCAGCCATCGCCCATGCATGGCATGGCATGGCATGATGTCAAAGGCCTTGTTGCCATGTCTTCCTTGCACCGAACCTTGGCGGGCGGATGAGGGACCACCCCGGGGGTCGGGTTTTGCCTCGGGAAGCGTGACTAGCATGAAAATTGTTGGATATCGATCGATGGAGTGCGGGAATCTTTGCTATGCTAGTTCCTACCTTCCGAGGCACCGGTGGTGCTCCTGACGCCCGTCTTCGGTGGCATTCCCTAGGCTTCTAGGATGCCATCACGGGTGGGGGCCCTGCCCCCCCTCACCCGAGAACGGTGATCACCCCCACGTGGGCAGGGGTGATTGTCGGTGAATTCCCGCGGCCCACCGTCCCTTCTTTCTTGACCCGGCCACCTTGCTCCCTGACATCATTTCTGTTGCTCGACATGCCCCGTCCTGGGGGCGGACGGCGGACGCACTGGCGTGTGGGATTTAAGCGGGGGCGTGTTGCCTTCCACGTGCGGGCTGACCGTCGCAAGCGCGGTGACAGGAGAGGCGACGCGGGATGGGCGGGACGCCCCGGTTGTGAGAAGCCTGTGATCGGTGAGTGAGGGCCTAGACGCTTGAGCTTGTAAGCCCCTCGCGCCCGTGAGGCACTGCCACGAGCGGGGTGGAAGGCTTGTCTTGAGGAGCCGCTCCGTGCGACGACGGCGGGGTTGATCGCTCCGGTGGTGGAAGCCGACGATCGGTGAGTGAGGGCCTAGACGCTTGAGCTTGTAAGCCCCTCGCGCCCGTGAGGCCGAAGTACACGAACGGATTGGGAGGCCCTTCCCGAGGAGCACTTCCAAGGGCGCGACCTGAGGCCTGCGCGGGGCGGGGAGTGCCCTTCGCATCGGGATTTTGCCGGTGGGGATGCCGTTGCGCCCCCCGTCCCTTGTTTCTTGACATGGCCCCTTGCTCCTTGACATTGCCTTTCTGTTGCTTGACGACCCACCTCCCCCCCTCCCGGGGCGGACGGCGGACGCACTGGCTGTGGGATTTGCGCGGAGGCGTGTTGCCTTCCACGTGCGGGCTGACTGTCGCAAGCGCGGTGACAGGAGAGGCGACGCGGGATGGGCTGGACGCCCTGGTTGTGAGAAGCCTGTGATCGGTGAGTGAGGGCCTAGACGCTTGAGCTTGTAAGCCCCTCGCGCCCGTGAGGCACTGCCACGAACGGGGTGGAAGGCTTGTCTTGAGGAGCCGTTCCGTGCGACGACGGCGGGGTTGATCGCTCCGGTAGTGGAAGCCGACGATCGGTGAGTGAGGGCCTAGACGCTTGAGCTTGTAAGCCCCTCGCGCCCGTGAGGCCGAAGTACACGAACGGAGTGGGAGGCCCCTCCCGAGGAGCACTTCCTAGGGCGCGACATGAGGCCTGCGCGGGGCGGGGAGTGCCCTTTGCATCGGGATTATGCCGGTGGGAATGCCGTTGTGCCGCGGGGTGGGGGGTCACCTCCCCTCCTCAAAATCCAACCCGATTTCCTTCGAGATCCCCCCGAAAACCCCTTGTTCGCACCACCTTCCTTCCCCTCCCGAAAACCCCTTGTCCCCCCCAGCTTACTTCCCCCTCTCGCCCCACTCCACTTGAAAGCACCCTGACAACCCTCCCCTCGTCCCGCGGCGGACGCGCTGGCTGTGGGATTTACGCGGAGGCGTGTTGCCTACCACGTGCGGGCTGACTGTCGCAAGCGAGGTGACAGGTGAGGCGATGCGGGATGGGCCGGAAGCCCCGGTCGTGGAAGCCGACGATCGGTGAGTGAGGGCCTAGACGCTTGAGCTTGTAAGCCCCTCGCGCCCCTGAGGCCGAAGTACACGAACGGGGTCGAAGGCTTGTCTCGAGGAGCCGATCCGTGTGACGACGGCGGGGTTGATCGCTCCGGTAGTGGAAGCCGATGATGGGTGAGTGAGGGCCTAGACGCTTGAGCTTGTAAGCCCCTCGCGCCCGTGAGGCCGAAGTACACGAACGGAGTGGGAGGCCCTTCCCGAGGAGCACTTCCGAGGGCGCGACCTGAGGCCTGCGCGGGGCGGGGAATGCCCTTTGCGTCGGGATTTTGCCGGTGGTCGTGCCGAGGGGGTGACCTTTCCTCCTCAAAATCCAACCCGATTTCCCTCGAGATCCGCCCGAAAACCCCGTGTTCACACCCACTTGAAAGCAGCCTGACAGCCCTCCACTCCAGAGCACCCTGACAACCCATCCCCCCATTTGCCGCCCCGTCCTTCCTCAAGTCCCTCGGTGCGAATATGTCGGTTGGCTACGGTTACCCTTCGCGTCCAGCGGTGCTCGTCGGGCTTCGCCTTGCTATTTCCGTTCGTCTATGTGCCATAGTCGAGCGGACGTGCGGGGTGCATCCCGGCGGGGACACGTGGGGGCGCGTGAGTTGCGTTCGGTTCGTTTGTGTTGGCGGGCTCCCTGCTCGAGCGGTGAACCGTCCACGCACGATCCTCTTCAGGGGAGGATCCAGGGGCGGGCAAGCCCTGGACAGATGACGGGTTCCTGCGTTGCATGCCTCGTGAAGGCAGCTTGGACCCTAACGAGATGATCTTTCGCGCGTTGCCTCCACTTGGGGTGGTCGGTGACCCTTCGGGCTTGTGGCCCGTCGTACACCCCGTCGCGTCCGTGAAAGCGCACGCGGCTTGGGCCTATGGCCTCTTGACTGTCTTCGGATGCAGACACGTGCGGGCATTTGCTTCCACCCGTGGATGCAAGATGCCCCATCAAGCGTTCTTCGCTGGAAACGAACGACGGTCGTGCGCGTGTTGACCCCCCGCTAGCCCGGGGCGGCTCATGCGCGCCGGCGTCATCGAGGGTGCTACCTGGTTGATTCTGCCAGTAGTCATATGCTTGTCTCAAAGATTAAGCCATGCATGTGTAAGTATGAACTAATTCAGACTGTGAAACTGCGAATGGCTCATTAAATCAGTTATAGTTTGTTTGATGGTCCCTGCTTCTCGGATAACCGTAGTAATTCTAGAGCTAATACGTGCAACAAACCCGCCTTCATGTATAGGATGCATTTATTAGATAAAAGTTCGACGCGGGCTTTGCCCGCTGCTCTGATGATTCATGATAACTCGACGGATCGCCCGGCCTTTGCGCCGGCGACGCATCATTCAAATTTCTGCCCTATCAACTTTCGATGGTAGGATAGTGGCCTACCATGGTGGTGACGGGTGACGGAGAATTAGGGTTCGATTCCGGAGAGGAGCCTGAGAAACGGCTACCACATCCAAGGAAGGGCAAGCGCGCGCAAATTACTAAATACCCCCAATGTTTGTCCTGACACACGGGGAGGTAGTTGACAATAACTACAATACCCCGGGTCTCTCTCCTTTCGAGGTCCTGGTATTGGAATGAGTACAATCAAACTCCCTTAACGAGGAGCATTGGGGGCACGTCCTGGGGCCAGCAGCCCGTAGTTCCAGCTCCTAGCGTATATTTATAGTTGTTGCAGTTAAAAAGCTCGTAGTTGACCTTAGGGACTGGGCCGACCGGTCCACCTTGCGTGTGCACCGTCGTCACTTCTCCTTCTGACCAGCGATGCTACTCCTGGCCTTAACTGGCCGGGTCGTGCCACCGGCGCTGTTACTTTGAAGAAATTAGAGTGCTCAAAGCAGGCCTACGCTCTGGATACATTAGCATGGGATACCATCATAGGATTCCGGTCCTATTGTGTTGGCCTTCGGGATCGGAGTAATGATTAACAGGGACAGTCGGGGGCATTCGTATTTCATAGTCAGAGGTGAAATTCTTGGATTTATGAAAGACGAACAACGGCGAAAGCATTTGCCAAGGATGTTTTCATTAATCAAGAACGAAAGTTGGGGGCTCGAAGACGATCAGATACCGTCCTATTCTCAACCATAAACGATGCCGACCAGGGATCGGCGGATGTTGCTTTTAG
>JAKOGI010003757.1:0-42895 GCA_029747015.1 Carnegiea gigantea
AACACACGGACGAAACCCCATGCATGCACGGGGCGGTGAATGTGGTCAAGCTACCGTCCGTAACGCAAGCTTAGCTCGCCTCTTCCGAGCTGTCAGTTACGAACTTGCGACCTCTTTGGAGCTGGCGTGCTGTATGCGCGACTCTGCGGTCGCGTACCCTCAATGAAACATTTGTTCCGCAAGAATCCAATGGGTGCGATCATACCAGCACTAATGCACCGGATCCCATCAGAACTCCGCAGTTAAGCGTGCTTGGGCGAGAGTAGCACTGGGATGGGTGACCACCTGGGAAGTCCTCGTGTTGCACCCCTTTTCGTTGTTTTTTCTTTCTCCAAACCACCGATCTTTCTCGTATCATTTGCTGCGGCCGCCGGATGAGGACTGACCAGGACGAGGAAAAAGCTTCCAAATCAGCCCTTCCGTCCTTGTTCAATCCAAATTACCGAAATTCCTTTACGGACGCCGCCTGGCACTGAAAACCACATTAGAGGCCCCTTTTTACTGCAACACACGGACGAAACCCAATGCTCGCACGGGGCGATGAAGGCGTTCGAGCTACCGTCCGTAACGAACTCTTAGCTCGCCGCTTCCGAGCTGTCAGTTACGAACCTGCGAACTCTTGAGATTTGGCGCAATGTATGAGCGACTCAGCAGGCGCGTCACTCTAATAAAGATTTGTTCCGCTATTCTAATGTGTGCGATCATCCGCACATTAATCCCGGATTCCCATCCTAACTGGCGCATGAAGCGTGGCTTTTTGCGAGAGTAGTACGAGGATGGGTGACCTCCTGGGAAGTCCTCGTGTTGCACCCCCATTTCCTTGTTTTTTTCTCCCTTAAAAGCGCCGATCTTTCTCGTTTCATCTGCTGCGGCCGTCGGATGAGAACTGACCAGGACGAGGAAAACGCATCCAAGTCAGGCCTTCCGCCCATGTTCACTTGAAAGTACCGAAATTCCCCTACGGACGCGTCCAGGCCCTGAAAACCACATCAGAGGTCGTTTTTTAATACAACGCACAGACGAAACCCCATGCATGCACGGGGCGATGAAGGCGGTCGAGGTACCGTCCGTAACGCAAGCTTAGCTCGCCTCTTTCGAGGTGTCAGTTACGAACTTACAACCTCTTTGGAGCCGGCGTGCTTTATGCGCAGCTCAGCGGTCGCGTACCCTCAATGAAACATTTGTTCCGCAAGAATTCGATGGGTGCGATCATACCAGCACTAATGCACCGGATCCCAGCAGAACTCCGCAGTTAAGCGTGCTTGGGCGAGAGTAGTACTGGGATGGGTGACCTCCTGGGAAGTCCTCGTGTTGCACCCTTTTTTCGTTGTTTTTTCTTTCTTAAAACCACCGACCTTTCTCGTATCATTTGCTGCGGCCGCCGGATGCGGACTGACCAGGACGAGGAAAAAGCTTCCAAATCAGGCCTTCCGTCCTTGTTCAATCGAAATTACCGAAATTCATTTACGGACGCCGCCTGGCACTGAAAACCACATTAGAGGCCCCTTTTTACTGCAACACACGGACGAAACCCAATGCTCGCACGGGGCGATCAAGGCGGTCGAGCTGCCGTCCGTAACGGACTCTTTGCTCGTCGCTTCCGAACTGTCAGTTACGAACTTGCGAACTCTTTAGATTTGGCGCGATCTATGAGCGACTCGGCAGCCGCGTACACTCTATAAAAGACTTGTTCCGCCTAATTCCGATGGGTGCGATCATACCAGCACTGATGCACCGGATCCCATCAGAACTCCGCAGTTAAGCGTGCTTGGGCGAGAGTAGTGCTAGGATGGGTGACCTCCTGGGAAGTCCTCGTATTGCACCCCTTTTTCGTTGTTTTTTTCTTTCTTAGAAGCGCCGATCTTTCTCGTTTCATTTGCCGTGGCCAGCGGATAAGAACTGACCAGGACGTGGAAAAAGCATCCAAATCCGGCCATCCGCCTATGTTCAGTCGAAATTACCGAAATTCCCCTACGGACGCCTCGTGGCCCTGAAAAACACATCAGAGGCCCCTTTTTACTGCAATGCACGGACGAAACCCCATGCATACACGGGGCGATGAAGGTGGTCGAGCTACCGTCCGTGACGCACGCTTAGCTCGCCTCCTCCGAGTTGTCAGCTACGAACTTGCGACCTCTTTGGAGCCGGCGTACTTTATGCGCAACTCAGCGGCCGCGTACCCTCAAGGAAACATTTGTTCCGCAAGAATTCGATGGGTGCGATCATACCACCACTAATGCACCGGATCCCATCAGAACTCCGCATTTAAGCGTGCTTGGGCGAGAGTAGTGCTGGGATGGGTGACCTCCTGGGAAGTCCTCGTGTTGCACCCCTTTTTCGTTGTTTTTTCTTTCTCAAAACAACCGATCTTTCTCGTTTCATTTGCTGCGGCTGCCGGATGAGGACTGGCCAGGACGAGGAAAAAGCTTCCAAATCAGGACTTCCGTCCTTGTTCAATAGAAATTACCGAAATTCCTCCACGGACGCCTCCTGGCACTGAAAACCACATTAGAGGCCCCTTTTTACTGCAACACACGGACGAAACCCAATGCTCGCACAGGGCGATGAAGGCGGTCGAGCTACCGTCCGTAACGAACTCTTAACTCGCCGCTTCCGAGCTGTCAGTTACGAACTTGCGAACTCTTTAGATTTGGCGCGATGTATGAGCGACTCGGCAGCCACGTGCACTCTATAAAAGATTTGTTCCGCCAGATTCTAATGGGTGCGATCATCCCAGCATTAATGCACTGGATCCCATCAGAACTGCGCAGTTAAGCGTGCTCGGGCGAGAGTAGTACTAGGATGGGTGACCTCCTGGGAAGTCCTCGTGTTGCACCCCCTTTTCGTTGTTTTTTTCTTCCTTACAAGCGCCGATCTTTCTCGTTTCATCTGCTGCGGCCGTCGGATGAGAACTGACCAGGACGAGGAAAAAGCATCCAAGTCAGGCCTTCCGCCCATGTTCATTTGAAATTACCGAAATTCCCCTACGGACGCGTCCAGGCCCTGAAAACCACATCAGAGGTCGTTTTTCAATACAACGCACAGACGAAACCCCATGCATGCACGGAGCGATGAAGGTGGTCGAGGTACCGTCCGTAACGCACTGATTCCGATGGGCGCGTACACTCTATAAAAGACTTGTTCCGCCAGATTCCGATGGGCGCGATCATACCAGCACAGATGCACCGGATCCCATCAGAACTCCGCAGTTAAGCGTGCTTGGGCGAGAGTAGTGCTAGGATGGGTTACCTCCTGGGAAGTCCTCGTGTTGCACCCCTTTTTCGTTGTTTTTTTCTTTCTTGGAAGCGCCGATCTTTCTAGTTTCATTTGCTGTGGCCAGCGGATAAGAACTGACCAGGACGTGGAAAAAGCATCCAAATCAGGCCATCCGCGTACGTTCAGTCGAAATTACTGAAATTTCCCTACGGACGCCTCGTGGCTCTGAAAAACACATCAGAGGTCGTTTTTTAATACAACACACGGACGAAACCCCATGCATGCACGGGGCGATGAGGGTGGTCGAGCTACCGTCCGTAACGCACTCATAGCTCGCCGCTTCCGATCTGCCAGTTACGAACTTGCGATCTCTTTGGAGCTGGCGTGCTGTATGCGCAACTCAACGGCCGCTCACCCTCAATGAAACATTTGTTCCGCAAGAATCCAATGGGTGCGATCATCCCAGCACTAATGCACCGGATCCAATCAGAAATGCGCAATTAAGCGTGCTTGGGCGAGAGTAGTACTAGGATGGGTGACCCCCTGGGAAGTCCTCGTGTTGCACCCCTTTTTCGTTATTTTTTTTTTTCTTAAAAGCGCCGGTCTTTCTCGTTTCATTTGCTGCGGCCGTCGGATGGGAACTGACCGGGGCGAGGAAAAAGCTTTCAAATCGGGCCTTCCGCCCTTGTTCACTCGAAATTACCGATATTCCTCCACGGACGCCTCCTAGCACTGAAAACCACATTAGAGGCCCCTTTTTACTGCAACACACGGACGAAACCCAATGCTCGCACGGGGCGATGAAGGCGGACGAGCTACCGCCCGTAACGCACTCTTAGCTCGCCGCTTTCGAGCTGTCAGCTACGAACTTGCGAACTCTTTAGATTTGGCGCAATCTATGAGCGACTCGGCAGCCGCGTACCCTCTATAAAAGACTTGTTCCGCCATATTCCGGTGGGTGCGATCATACCAGCACTGATGCACCGGATCCCATCAGAACTCCGCCGTTAAGCGTGCTTGGGGCGAGAGTAGTGCTAGGATGGGCGACCTCCTGGGAAGTCCTCGTGTTGCACCCCTTTTTCGTTGTTTTTTTCTTTCTTAGAAGCGCCGATCTTTCTCGTTTCATTTGCTGTGGCCAGCGGATAAGCACTGACCAGGACGTGGAAAAAGCATCCAAATCAGGCCATCCGCCTATGTTCAGTCGAAATTACCGAAATGCCCCTACGGACTGCCTCGTGGCCCCGAAACACATCAGAGGCCCCTTTTTTACTGCAACGCACGGACGAAACCCCATGCATGCACGGGGCGATGAAGGTGGTCGAGCTACAGTCCGTAACGCACGCTTAGCTCGCCTCTTCCGAGTTGTCAGTTACGAACTTGCGACCTCTTTGGAGCCGGCGTGCTTTATGCGCAACTCAGCGGCCGCGTACCCTCAAGGAAACATTTGTTCCGCAAGAATTCGATGGGTGCGATCAAACCAGCACTAATGCACCGGATCCCATCAGAACTCCGCAGTTAAGCGTGCTTGGGCGAGAGTAGTACTGGGATGGGTGACCTCCTGGGAAGTCCTCGTGTTGCACCCCTTTTCGTTGTTTTTTTCTTCCTTAAAAGCGCCGATCTTTCTCGTTTCATCTGCTGCGGCCGTCGGATGAGACCTGACCAGGACGAGGAAAAAGCATCCAAGTCAGGCCTTCCGCCCATGTTCACTTGAAATTACCGAAATTCCCCTACGGACGCGTCCAGGCCCTGAAAACCACATCAGAGGTCGTTTTTTAATACAACACACGGACGAAACCCCATGCATGCACGGGGCGATGAGGGTGGTCGAGCTACCGTCCGTAACGCACTCTTAGCTCGCCGCTTCCGAGCTGCCACTTACGAACTTGCGATCTCTTTGGAGCTGGCGTGCTGTACGCACAACTCAACGGCCGCTCACCCTCAATGAAACATTTGTTCCGCAAGAATCCAATGGGTGCGATCATCCCAGCACTAATGCTCCGGATCCCATCAGAAATGCGCAATTAAGCGTGCTTGGGCGACAATAGTACTAGGATGGGTGACCCCCTGGGAAATCCTCGTGTTGCACCCCTTTTTCGTTATTTTTTTCTTTCTTAAAAGCACCGGTCTTTCTTGTTTCAATTGCTGCGGCCGTCGGATGGGAACTGACCGGGACGAGGAAAAAGCTTTCAAATCAGGCCTTCCGCCCTTGTTCACTCGAAATTACCGAAATTCCTCCACGGACGCCTCCTGGCACGGAAAACCACGTTAGAGGCCCCTTTTTACTGCAACACACGGACGAAACCCAATGCTCGCACGGGGCGATGAAGGCGGTCGAGCTACCGTCCGTAACGCACTCTTAGCTCGCCGCTTCCGAGCTGTCAGTTACGAACTTGCGAACTCTTTAGATTTGGCGCGATCTATGAGCGACTCGGCAGCCGCGTACACTCTATAAAAGACTTGTTCCGCCAGATTCCGATGGGTGCGATCATACCAGCACTGATGCACCGGATCCCATCAGAACTCCGCAGTTAAGCGTGCTTGGGCGAGAGTAGTGCTAGGATGGGTGACCTCCTGGGAAGTCCTCGTGTTGCACCCCTTTTTCGTTGTTTTTTTGTTTTTTAGAAGCGCCGATCTTTCTCGTTTCATTTGTTGTGGCCAGCGGATTAGAACTGACCAGGACGTGGAAAAAGCATCCAAATCAGGCCATCCACCTATGTTCAGTTGAAATTACCGAAATTTCCCCTACGGGCGCCTCGTGGCCCTGAAAAACACATCAGAGGCCCCTTTTTACTGCAACGCACGGACGAAACCCCATGCATGCACGGGGCGATGAAGGTGGTCGAGCTACCGTCCGTAACGCACGCTTAGCTCGCCTCTTCCGAGTTGTCAGTTACGAACTTGCGGCCTCTTTGGAGCGGGCGTGCCTTATGCGCAACTCAGCCGCGTACCCTCAATGAAACATTTGTTCCGCAAGAATTTGATTGGTGCGATCATACCATCACTAATGCACCGGATCCCATCAGAACTCTGCAGTTAAGCGTGCTTGGGCGAGAGTAGTACTGGGATGGGTGACCTCCTGGGAAGTCCACGTGTTGCGCCCCTTTTTCGTTGTTTTTTCTTTCTCAAAACCACCGATCTTTCTCGTTTCATTTGCTGCGGCCGCCGGATGAGGACTGACCAGGACGAGGAAAAAGCTTCCAAACCAGGCCTTCCGTCCTTGTTCAATCGAAATTACCGAAATTCCTTTACGGACGCCGCCTGGCACTGAAAACCACATTAGAGGCCCCTTTTTACTGCAACACACGGACGAAACCCAATGCTCGCACGGGGCGATGAAGGCGGTCGAGCTACCGTCCGTAACGAACTCTTAGCTCGCCGCTTCCGAGCTGTCAGTTACGAACTTGCGAACTCTTTAGATTTGGCGCGATGTATGAGCGACTCGGCAGCCGCGTGCACTCTATAAAAGATTTGTTCCGCCAGATTCTAATGGGTGCGATCATCCCAGCATTAATGCACCGGATCCCATCAGAACTGCGCAGTGAAGCGTGCTTGGGCGAGAGTAGTACGAGGATGGGTGACCTCCTGGGAAGTCCTCGTGTTGCACCCCCTTTTCCTTGTTTTTTTCTTCCTTAAAAGCGCCGATCTTTCTCGTTTCATCTGCTGCGGCCGTCGGATGAGAACTGACCAGGACGAGGAAAAAGCATCCAAGTCAGGCCTTCCGCCCATGTTCACTTGAAATTACCGAAATTCCCCTACGGACGCGTCCAGGCCCTGAAAACCACATCAGAGGTCGTTTTTTAATACAACGCACAGACGAAACCCCATGCATGCACGGGGCGATGAAGGTGGTCGAGGTACCGTCCGTAACGCAAGCTTAGCTCGCCTCTTCCGAGTTGTCAGTTACGAACTTACGACCTCTTTGGAGCCGGCGTGCTTTATGCGCAGCTCAGCGGTCGCGTACCCTCAATGAAACATTTGTTTAGCAAGAATTCGATGGGTGCGATCATACCAGCACTAATGCCCCTGATCCCATCAGAACTCTGCAGTTAAGCGTGCTTGGGCGAGAGTAGTACTGGGATGGGTGACCTCCTGGGAAGTCCTCGTGTTGCACCCTTTTTTGTTGTTTTTTCTTTCTCAAAACCACCGATCTTTCTCGTATCATTTGCTGCGGCCGCCGGATGAGGACAGACCAGGACGAGGAAAAAGCTTCCAAATCAGCCCTTCCGTCCTTGTCCAATCGAAATTACCGAAATTCCTTTACGGACGCCGCCTGACACTGAAAACCACATTAGAGGCCCCTTTTTAGTGCAACACACGGACGAAACCCAATGCTCGCACGGGGCGATGAAGGCAGTCGAGCTACCGCCCGTAACGCACTCTTAGCTCGCCGCTTTCGAGCTGTCAGCTACGAACTTGCGAACTCTTTAGATTTGGCGCAATCTATGAGCGACTCGGCAGCCGCGTACACTCTATAAAAGACTTGTTCCGCCATATTCCGGTGGGTGCGATCATACCAGCACTGATGCACCGGATCCCATCAGAACTCCGCCGTTAAGCGTGCTTGGGCGAGAGTAGTGCTAGGATGGGCGACCTCCTGGGAAGTCCTCGTGTTGCACCCCTTTTTCGTTGTTTTTTTCTTTCTTAGAAGCGCCGATCTTTCTCGTTTCATTTGCTGTGGCCAGCGGATCAGAACTGACCAGGACGTGGAAAAAGCATCCAAATCAGGCCATCCGCCTATGTTCAGTCGAAATTACCGAAATTCCCCTACGGACTCCTCGTGGCCCTGAAAAACACATCAGAGGCCCCTTTTTACTGCAACACACGGACGAAACCCAATGCTCGCACGGGGCGATGAAGGCGGTCGAGCTACCGTCCGTAACGAACTCTTAGCTCGCCGCTTCCGAGCTGTCAGTTACGAACTTGCGAACTCTTTAGATTTGGCGCGATGTATGCGCGACTCGGCAGCCGCGTGCACTCTATAAAAGATTTGTTCCGCCAGATTCTAAAGGGTGCGATCATCCCAGCATCAATGCACCGGATCCATCAGAACTGCGCAGTAAAGCGTGCTTGGGCGAGAGCAGTACTAGGATGGGTGACCTCCTGGGAAGTCCTCGTGTCGCACCCCCTTTTCCTTGTTTTTTTCTTCTTTAAAAGCGCCGATCTTTCTCGTTTCATCTGCTGCGGCCGTCGGATGAGAACTGACCAGGACGAGGAAAAAGCATCCAAGTCAGGCCTTCCGCCCATGTTCACTTGAAATTACCGAAATTCCCCCACGGACGCGTCCAGGCCCTGAAAACCACATCAGAGGTCGTTTTTTAATACAACACACGGACGAAACCCCATGCATGCACGGGGCGATCAGGGTGGTCGAGCTACCGTCCGTAACGCACTCTTAGCTCGCCGCTTCCGAGCTGCCAGTTACGAACTTGCGATCTCTTTGGAGCTGGCGTGCTGTATGCACAACTCAACGGCCGCTCACCCTCAATGAAACATTTGTTCCGCAAGAATCCAATGGGTGCGATCATCCCAACACTAATGCACCGGATCCCATCAGAAATGCGCAATTAAGCGTGCTTGGGCGAGAGTAGTACTAGGATGGGTGACCCCTTGGGAAGTCCTCGTGTTGCACCCCTTTTTCGTTATTTTTTCTTTCTTAAAAGCACCGGTCTTTCTCGTTTCATTTGCTGCGGCCGTCGGATGGGAACTGACCGAGGCGAGGAAAAAGCTTTCAAATCAGGCCTTCCGCCCTTGTTCACTCGAAATTACCGAAATTCCTCCACGGACGCGTCCTGGCACTGAAAACCACATTAGAGGCCCCTTTTTACTGCAACACACGGACGAAACCCAATGCTCGCACGGGGCGATGAAGGCGATCGAGCTACCGCCCGTAACGCACTCTTAGCTCGCCGCTTCCGAGCTGTCAGTTACGAACTTGCGAACTCTTTACATTTGGCGCGGTCTCTGAGCGACTCGGCAGCCGCGTACACTCTATAGAAGACTTGTTCCGCCAGATTCCGATGGGCGCGATCATACCAGCACTGATGCACCGGATCCCATCAGAACTCCGCAGTTAAGCGTGCTTGGGCGAGAGTAGTGCTAGGATGGCTTACCTCCCGGGAAGTCCTCGTGTTGCACCCCTTTTTCGTTGGTTTTTTCTTTCTTAGAAGCGCCGATCTTTCTAGCTATGGCCAGCGGATAAGAACTGACCAGGATGTGGAAAAAGCATCCAAATCAGGCCTTCCGTCCTTATTCAATCGAAATAACCGAAATTCCTTTACGGACGCCGCCTGGCACTGAAAACCACATTAGAGGCCCTTTTTGCTGCAACACACGGACGAAACCCGATGCTCGCACGAGGCGATGAAGGCGGTCGAGCTACCGTCCGTAACAAACTCTTAGCTCGCCGCTTCCGAGCTGTCAGTTACGGACTTGCGAACTCTTTAGATTTGGCGCGATGTATGAGCGACTCAGCAGCCGCGTGCACCCCATAAAAGATTTGTTCCGCCAGATTCTAATGGGTGCGATCATCCCAACATTAATGCACCGGATCCCATCAGAACTGCGCAGTTAAGCGTGCTTGGGCGAGAGTAGTCCTAGGATGGCTGACCTCCCGGGAAGTCCCCGTGTTGCACCCCCTTTTCGTTGTTTTTTTCTTCCTTAAAAGCGCCGATCTTTCTCGTTTCATCTGCTGCGGCCGTCGGATGAGAACTGACCAGGACGAGGAAAAAGCATCCAAGACAGGCCTCCCGTCCATGTTCACTTGAAATTACCGAAATTCCCCTACGGACGCGTCCAGGCCCTGAAAACCACATCAGAGGTCGTTTTTTAAAACAACACACGGACGAAACCCCATGCATCCACGGGGCGATGAGGGTGGTCGAGCTACCATCCGTAACGCCCTCTTAGCTCGCCGCTTCCGAGCTGCCAGTTACGAACTTGCGATCTCTTTGGAGCTGGCGTGCTGTATGCACAACTCACCGGCCGCTCACCCTCAATGAAACATTTGTTCCGCAAGAATCCAATGGGTGCGATCATCCCATCACTAATGCACCGGATCCCATCAGAAATGCGCAATTAAGCGTGCTTGGGCGAGAGTAGCACTAGGATGGGTGACCCCCTGGGAAATCCTCGTGTTGCACCCCTTTTTCGTTATTTTTTTCTTTCTTAAAAGCACCGGTCTTTCTCATTTCATTTGCTGCGGCCGTCGGATGGGAACTGACCGGGATGAGGAAAAAGCTTTCAAATCAGGCCTTCCGCCCTTGTTCACTCGAAATTCCCGAAATTCCTCCACGGACGCCTCCTGGCACTGAAAACCACATTAGAGGCCCCTTTTTTCTGCAACACGTGGACGAAACCCAATGCTCGCACGGGGCGATGAAGGCGGTCGAGCTACCGTCCATAACGCACTCTTAGCTCGCCGCTTCCGAGCTGTCAGTTACGAACTTGCGTACTCTTTAGATTTGGCGCGATCTATGAGCGACTCGGCAGCCGCGTACACTCTATAAAAGACTTGTTCTGACAGATTCCGATGGGTGCGATCATACCAGCATCGATGCACCGGGTCCCATCAGAACTCCGCAGTTAAGCGTGCTTGGGCGAGAGTAGTGCTCGGATGGGTGACCTCCTGGGAAGTCCTTGTGTTGCACCCCTTTTTCGTCGTTTTTTTCTTTCTTAGAAGCGCCGATCTTTCCCGTTTCATTTGATGTGGCCAACATATAAGAACTGACCAGGACGCGGAAAAAGCATCCAAATCAGGCCATCCGCCTATGTTCAGTCGAAATTACCGAAATTCCCCTACGGACGCCTCGTGTCCCTGAAAAACACATCAGAGGCCCCCTTTTACTGCAACGCACGGACGAAACCCCATGCATGCACGGGGCGATGAAGGTGGTTGAGCTACTGTCCGTAACGCACGCTTAGCTCGCCTCTTCCGGGTTGTCAGTTACGAACTTGCGACCTCTTTGGAGCCGGCGTGCTTTATGCGCAACTCAGCGGCCGCGTACCCTCAATGAAACATTTGTTCCGCACGAATTCGATGGGTGCAATCATACCAGCACTAATGCACTGGACCCCATCAGAACTTCGCAGTTAAGCGTGCTTGGGCGAGAGTAGTACTGGGATGGTGGCCACCTAGGAAGTCCTCGTGTTGCACCCTTTTTTCGTTGTTTTTTCTTTCTCAAAACCACCGATCTTTCTCGTTTCATTTGCTGCGGCTGCCGGAGGAGGACTGACCAGGACGAGGAAAAAGCTTCCAAATCAGGCCTTCCATCCTTGTTCAATCGAAATTACCGAAATTCCTTTACGGACGCCTCCTGGCACTGAAAACCACATTAGAGGCCCCTTTTTACTGCAACACACGGACAAAACCCCGTGATCGCACGAGGCGATGAAGGCGGTCTAGCTACCGTCCGTAACGAACTCTTAGCTCGCCGCTTCCGAGCTGTCAGTTACGAACTTGCGAACTCTTTAGATTTGACGCGATGTATGAGCGACTCGGCAGGCGCGTACGCCCTATAAAAGATTTGTTCCGCCAGATCCTAATGGGTGCGATCATCCCAGCATTAATGCACCGGATCCCATCAGAACTGTGCAGTTAAGCGTGCTTGGGCGAGAGTAGTACTAGGATGGGTGACCCCCTTGGAAGTCCTCGTGTTGCACCCCTTTTTCGTTATTTTTTTCTTTCTTAAAAGTACCGGTCTTTCTCATTTCATTTGCTGCGGCCGTCGGATGGGAACTGACCGGGGCGAGGAAAAAGCTTTCAAATCAGGCCTTCAGCCCTTGTTCACTCGAAATTACCGAAATTCCTCCACGGACGCCTCCTGGCACTGAAAACCACATTAGAGGCCCCTTTTTGCTGCAACACATGGACGAAACCCAATGCTCTCACGGGGCGATGAAGGCGGTCGAGCGACCGTCCGTAACGCACTCTTAGCTTGCCGCTTCCGAGCTGTCAGTTACGAACTTGCGAACTCTTTAGATTTGGCGCGATCTATGAGCGACTCGGTAGCCGCGTACACTCTATAAAAGACTTGTTCCGCCAGATTCCGATGGGTGCGATCATACCAGCATTGATGCACTGGATCCCATCAGAACTCCGCAGTTAAGCGTGCTTGGGCGAGAGTAGTGCTAGGATGGGTGACCTCCTGGGAAGTCCTCGTGTTGCACCCCTTTTTCGTTGTTTTTTTTCTTTCTTAGAAGCGCCGATCTTTCTCGTTTCATTTGCTGTGGCCAGCGGATAAGAACTGACCGGGATGTGAAAAAAGCATCCAAATCAGGCCATCCGCCTATGTTCAGTCGAAATTACCGAAATTCCCCTACGGACGCCTCGTGGCCCTGAAAAACACATCAGATGACCCTTCTTACTGCAACGCACGGACGAAACCCCATGCATGCACGGGGCGATGAAGGTGGTCGAGCTACCGTCCGTAACGCACGCTTAGCTCGCCTCTTCCGAGTTGTCAGTTACGAACTTGCGACCTCTTTGGAGCGGGCGTGCTTTATGCACAACTCAGCGACCGCGTACCCTCAATGAAACATTTGTTCCGCAAGAATTCGATGGGTGCGATCATACCAGCACTAATGCACCGGATCCCATCAGAACTCCGCAGTTAAGCGTGCCTGGGCGAGAGTAGTACTGGGATGGGTGACCTCCTGGGAAGTCCTCGTGTTGCACCCCTTTTTCGTTGTTTTTTTCTTTCTCAAAACCACCGATCTTTCTCGTTTCATTTGCTGCGGCCGCCGGATGAGGACTAACCAGGACGAGGACAAAGCTTCCAAATTAGGCCTTCCGTCCTTGTTCAATCGAAATTACCGAAATTCCTTTACGGACGCCGCCTGGCACTGAAAACCACATTAGAGGCCCCTTTTTACTGCAACACGCGGACGAAACCCAATGCTCGCAAGGGGCGATGAAGGCGGTCGAGCTACCGTCCGTAACGCACTCTTAGCTCGCCGCTTCCGAGCTGTCAGTTACGAACTTGCAAACTCTTTAGACTTGGCGCGATCTATGAGCGACTCGGCAGCCGCGTACACTGTATAAAAGACTTGTTCCGCTAGATTTCGATGGGTGCGATCATACCAGCACTGATGCACCGGACCCATCAGAACTCCGCAATTAAGTGTGCTTGGGCGAGAGTAGTGCTAGGATGGGTGACCTCCTGGGAAGTCCTCGTGTTGCACCCCTTTTTCGTTGTTTTTTTCTTTCTTAGAAGCGCCGATCTTCCTCGTTTCATTTGCTGTGGCCGTCGGATGAGAACTGACCAGGACGAGGAAAAAGCATCCAAGTCAAGCCTTCCGCCCATGTTCACTTGAAATTACCGAAATTCCCCTACGGACGCGTCCAGGCCCTGAAAACCACATCAGAGGTCCTATTTTAATACTAGACACGGACGAAACCCCATGCATGCACGGGGCGATGAGGGTGGTCGAGCTATCGTCCGTAACGTACTCTCAGCTCGCCGCTTCTGAGCCGCCAGTTACGACCTTGCGATCTCTTTGGAGCTGGCGTGCTGTATGCACAACTCAACGGCCGCTCACCCTCAATGAAACATTTGTTCCGCAAGAATTCGATGGGTGCGATCATACCAGCATTAATGCACCGGATCCCATCAGAACTCCGCACTTAAGCGTGCTTGGGCGAGAGTAGTACTGGGATGGGTGACCTCCTGGGAAGTCCTCGTGTTGCACCCCTTTTTCGTTATTTTTTTCTTTCTTAAAAGCACTGGTCTTTCTCGTTTCATTTGCTGCGGCCGTAGGATGGAAACTGACCGGGACGAGGAAATGGCTTTCAAATCAGGCCTTCCGCCCTTGTTCACTCGAAATTACCGAAATTCCTCCACGGACGCCTCCAGGCACTGAAAACCACATTAGAGGCTCCTTTTTACTGCAACACACGGACGAAACCCAATGCTCGCACGGGGCGATGAAGGCGGTCGAGCTACCGTCCGTAACGCACTCTTAGCTCGCCGCTTCCGAGCTGTTGGTTACGAACTTGCGAACTCTTTAGATTTGGCGCGATCTACGAGCGACTCGGCAACCGCATACACTCTATAAAAGACCTGTTCCGCCAGATTCCGATGGGTGCGATCATACCAGCACTGATGCACCGGATCCCATCAGAACTCCGCAGTCAATCGTACTTGGGCGAGAGTAGTGCTAGGATGGGTGACCTCCTGGTAAGTCCTCGTGTTGCACCCCTTTTTCGTTGTTTTTTTCTTTCTTAGAAGCGCCGATCTTTCTCGTTTCATTTGCTGTGGCCAGCGGATAAGAACTGACCAGGACGTGGAAAAAGCATCCACATCAGGCCATCCGCCTATGTTCAGTCGAAATTCCCCTACGGACGCCTCGTGGCCCTGAAAAAGACATCAGAGGCCCCTTTTTACTGCAACGCACGGACGAAACCCAATGCACGCACGGGGCGATGAAGGCGGTCGAGCGACCGTCCATAACGAACGCTTAGCTCGCCGCTTCCGATGTCAGTTACGAACTTGCGAACTCTTTAGAGCCGGCGCGATCTATGAGCAACTCAGCAGCCGCGTACACTCAATAAAACACTTGTTCAGAAAGATTCGATGGGTGCGATCATACCAGCACCAATGCACCGGATCCCATCAGAACTCCGCAGTTAAACGTGCTTGGGCGAGAGTAGTAATCGCATGGGTGACCTCCTGGGAAGTCCTCGTGTTGCACCCCTTTTTCGTCGTTTTTTCTTTCTTAAAACCCCCGATCGTTCCCGTTTCATTTGATGCGGCCAACAGATAAGAACTGACCAGGACGAGGAAAAAGCATCCAAATCAGGCCATCCGCCGATGTTCAATCGAAATTACCGAAATTCCCCTACGGACGCCGCCTGGCACTGAAAAACACATCAGAGGCCCCTTTTACTGCAACACACGGACGAAACCCAATGCACGCACGGGGCGATGAAGGCGGTCGAGCTACCGTCCGTAACGAACGCTTAGCTCGCCGCTTCCGAGCTGTCAGTTACGAACTTGCGAACTCTTTAGAGCCGGCGCGATGTATGAGCAACTCAGCAGCCGCATACACTCAATAAAACATATATTCCGCAGATTCGATGGGTGCAATCACACCAGCACTAATGCACCGGACCCCATCAAAACTGCGCAGTTAAGCGTGCTTGGGCGACAGTAGTACTAGGATGGTAACCACCTAGGAAGTCCTCGTGTTGCACCCCCTTTCCCTTGTTTTTTCTCCCTCAAAACCACCGATCTTTCTCGTTTCATCTGCTGCGGCCGCCGGAGGAGAACTGACCAGGACGAGGAAAAAGCATCCAAATCAGGCCTTCCCCCCATGTTCAATCGAATTACCAAAATTCCCCTACGGACGCCTCCAGGCACTGAAAACCACATCAGAGGCCCCTTTTTAATACAACACACGGACAAAACCCCATGATGCACGGGCGATGAAGGCGGTCGAGCTACCGTCCGTAACGAACTCTTAGCTCGCCGCTTCCGAGCTGCCAGTTACGAACTTGCGAACTCTTTAGAGCTGACGCGATGTATGAACAACTCAACAGCCGCGCACCCCCAATAAAACATTCGTTCCGCAAGATCCAATGGGGGCGATCATCCCAGCACTAATGCACCGGATCCCATCAGAAATCCGCAATTAAGCGTGCTTGGGCGAGAGTAGGACTAGGATGGGTGACCCCCTGGGAAGTCCTCGTGTTGCACCCCGTTTTCGTTATTTTTTTCTTTCGTAAAAACACCGGTCTTTCTCATTTCATTTGCTGCGGCCGTCGGATGGGAACTGACCGGGACGAGGAAAAAGCTTTCAAATCAAGCCTTCCGCCCTTGTTCACTCGAAATTACCGAAATTCCTCCACGGACGCCTCCTGGCAATGAAAACCACATTAGAGGCCCCTTTTTACTGCAACACACGGACGAAACCCAACGCTCGCACGGGGCGATGAAGGCGGTCGAGCGACCGTCCGTAACGCACTCTTAGCTCGCCGCTTACGAGCTGTCAGTTACGAACTTGCGAACTCTTTAGATTTGGCGCGATCTATGAGCGACTCGGCAGCCACGTACACTCTATAAAAGACTTGTTCCGCCAGATTCCAATGGGTGCGATCATACCAGCATTAATGCACCGGATCCCATCAGAACTCCGCAGTTAAGCGTACTTGGGCGAGAGTAGTACTAGGATGGGTGACCTCCTGGGAAGTCATCGTGTTGCACCCCTTTTTGTTGTTTTTTTCTTCCTTAAAAGCGCCGATCTTTCTCGTTTCATCTGCTGCGGCCAGCGGATCAGAACTAACAAGGACGAGGAAAAAGCATCCAAATCAGGCCATCCGCCCACGTTCACTCGAAATTACCGAAATTCCCCTACGGACGCCTCCAGGCCCTGAAAAACACATCAGAGGCCCCTTTTTAATACAACACACGGACGAAACCCCATGCATGCACGGGGCGATGAGGTGGTCGAGCTACCGTCCGTAACGCACGCTTAGCTCGCCGCTTCCGAGCTGCCAGTTACGAACTTGCGACCCCTTTGGAGCGGGCAGGCTGTATGCACAACTCAACGGCCGCACACCCTCAATGAAACATTTGTTCCGCAAGAATCCAATGGATGCGATCATCCCAGCACTAATGCACCGGATCCCATCAGAAATGCGCAAGTAAGCGTGCTTGGGCAAGAGTAGTACTAGGATGGGTGACCCCCGGGGAAGTCCTCGTGTTGCACCCCATTTTCGTTGTTTTTTCCGTCCTAAAACCACCGATCTTTCTCGCTTCATCTGCTGCGGCCGCCGGATGAGAACTGACCAGGACGAGAAAAAAGCATCCAAATCAGGCCTTCCCCCCATGTTCAATCGAAATTACCGAAATTCCCCTACGGCCCTGAAAACCACATCAGAGGCCGTTTTTTAATACAACACACGGACGAAAACCCATGCATGCACGAACTTGCAAACTCTTTAGACTTGGCGCGATCTATGAGCGACTCGGCAGCCGCGTACACTCTATAAAAGACTTGTTCCGCCAGATTCGATGGGTGCGATCATACCAGCACTAATGCACCGGACCCATCAGAACTCCGCAATTAAGCGTGCTTGGGCGAGAGTAGTGCTAGGATGGGTGACCTCCTGGGAAGTCCTCGTGTTGCACCCCTTTTTCTTGTGTTTTTCTTCCTTAAAAACGCCGATCTTTCTCGTTTCATCTGCTGCGGCCGTCGGATGAGAACTGACCCGGACGAGGAAAAAGCATCCAAGTCAGGCCTTCTGCCCATGTTCACCAGAAATTACCGAAATTCCCCTACGGACGCGTCCAGGCCCTGAAAACCACATCAGAGGTCGTTTTTTAAGACAACACACGGACGAAACCCCATGCATGCACGGGGCAATGAGGGTGGTCGAGCTACCGTCCGTAACGCACTCTTAGCTCGCCGCTTCCGAGCTGCCAGTTACGAACATGCGATCTCTTTGGAGCTGGCGTGCTGTATGCAAAACTCAACGGCCGCTCACCCTCAATGAAACATTTGTTCCGCAAGAATCCAATGGGTGCGATCATCCCAGCACTAATGCACCGAATCCCATCAGAAATGCGCAATTAAGCGTGCTTGGGCGAGAGGAGTACTAGGATGGGTGACCCCCTGGGAAGTCCTCGTGTTGCACCCCTTTTTCGTTAATTTTTTCTTTCTTAAAAGCACCGGTCTTTCTCGTTTCATTTGCTGCGGCCGTCGGATGGGAACTGACCGGGACGAGGAAAAAGCTTTCAAATCAGGCCTTCCGCCCTTGTTCACTCGAAATTACCGAAATTCCTCCACGGACGCCTCCTCGCACTGAAAACCACATTAGAGGCCCCCTTTTACTGCAACACACGGACGAAACCCAATGCTCGCACGGGGCGATGAAGGCGGGCGAGCTACCGTCCGTAACGCACTCTTAGCTCGCCGCGTCCGAGCTGTCAGTTACGAACTTGCGAACTCTTTAGATTTGGCGCGATCTATGAGCGACTCGGCAGCCGCGTACACGCTATAAAAGACTTGTTCAGCCAGATTCCGATGGGTGCGATCATACCAGCACTGATGCACCGGATCCCATCAGAACTCCGCAGTTAAGCATGCTTGGGCGAGAGTAGTGCTAGGATGGGGGACCTCCTGGGAAGTCCTCGTGTTGCACCCCTTTTTCGCTGTTTTTTCCTTTCTTAGAAGCGCCGATCGTTCTCGTTTCATTTGCTGTGGCCAGCGGATGAGAACTGACCAGGACGTGGAAAAAGCATCCAAATCAGGCCATCCGCCTATGTTCAGTCGAAATTACCGAAATTCCCCTACGGGCGCCTCGTGGCCCTGAAAAACACATCAGAGGCCCCTTTTTACTACAACGCACGGACGAAACCCCATGCATGCACGAGGCGATGAAGGTGGTCGAGCTACCTCCGTAACGCACGCTTAGCTCGCCTCTTCCGAGTTGTCAGTTACGAACTTGCGACCTCTTTGGAGCCGGATCCCATCAGAACTCCGCAGTTATGCGTGCTTGGGCGAGAGTAGTACTGGGATGGGTGACCTCCTGGGAAATCCTCGTGTTGCACCCCTTTTTCGTTGTTTTTTCCTTCTCAAAACCACCGATCTTTCTTGTTTCATTTGCTGCGGCCGCCGGATGAGGACTGACCAGGACGAGGAAAAAGCTTCCAAATCAGGCCTTCCGTCCTTGTTCAATCGAAATTACCGAAATTACTTCACGGACGCCGCCTGGCACTGAAAACCACATTAGAGGCCCCTTTTTACTGCAACACACGGACGAAACCCCGTGCTCGCACGGGGCGATGAAGGCGGTCGAGCTACCGTACGTAACGAACTCTTAGCTCGCCGCTTCCGAGCTGTCAGTTACGAACTTGCGAACTCTTTAGATTTGGCGCGATCTATGAGCGACTCGGCAGGCGTACACTCTATAAAAGATTTGTTCCGCCAGGTTCTAATGGGTGCGATCATCCCAGCATTAATGCACCGGATCCCATCAGAACTGCGCAGTTAAGCATGCTTGGGCGAGAGTAGTACTAGGAAGGGTGACCACCTGGGAAGTCCTCGTGTTGCCCCCCCTTTTCGTTGTTTTTTTCTTCCTTAAAGGCGCCGATCTTTTTCGTTTCATCTGCTGCGGCCGTCGGATGAGAACTGACGAGGACGAGGAAAAAGCATCCAAGTCAGGCCTTCCGCCCATGTTCACTTGAAATTACCGAAATTCCCCTACGGATGCGTCCATGCCTTGAAAACCACATCAGAGGTCGTTTTTTAATACAACACACGGACGAAACCCCATGCATGCACGGGGCGATAAGGGTGGTCGAGCTACCGTCCGTAACGCACTCTTAGCTCGCCGCTTCCGAGCTGCCAGTTACGAACTTCCGATCTCTTTGGAGCCGGCGTGCTGTATGCAGAACTCAACGGCCGCGTGCCCTCAATGAAACATTTGTTCCGCAAGAATCCAATGGGCGCGATCATCCCAGCACTAATGCACCGGATCCCATCAGAAATGCGCAATTAAGCGTGCTTGGGCGAGAGTTGTACTAGGATGGGTGACCCCCTGGGAAGTCCTCGTGTTGCACCCCTTTTTCGTTATTTTTTTCTTTCTTAAAAGCCCCGGTCTTTCTCGTTTCATTTGCTGCGGCCGTCGGATGGGAACTGACCGGGACGAGGAAAAAGCTTCCAAATCAGGCCTTCCGTCCTTGTTCAATCGAAATTACCGAAATTCCTTTACGGACGCCGCCTGGCACTGAAAACCACATCAGAGGCCCCTTTTTACTGCAACACACGGACGAAACCCAATGCTCGCACGGGGTGATGAAGGTGGTCGAGCTACCATCCGTAACGAACTCTCAGCTCGCCGCTTCCGAGCTGTCAGTTACGAACTTGCGAACTCTTTAGATTGGGCGCGATGTATGAGCAACTCGGCAGCCGCGTGCACTCTATAAAAGATTTGTTCCGCCAGATTCTAATGGGTGCGATCATCCCAGCATTAATTCACCGGATCCCATCAGAACTGCGCAGTTAACCGTGCTTGGGCGAGTGTAGTACTAGGATGGGTGACCTCCTGGGAAGTCCTCGTGTTGCACCCCCTTTTCGTTGTTTTTTTCTTCCTTAAAAAGCGCGATCTTTCTCGTTTCATCAGCTGCGGCCGTCGGATGAGAACTGACCCGGACGAGGAGAAAGCATTCAAGTCAGGCCTTCCGCCCATGTTCACCTGAAATTACCGAAATTCCCCTACGGACGCGTCCAGGCCCTGAAAACCACATCAGGGGTCGTTTTTTAATACAACACACGGACGAAACCCCATGAATGCACGGGGCGATGAGGGTGGTCGAGCTACCGTCCGTAACGCACTCTTAGCTCGCCGCTTCCGAGCTGCCAGTTACGAAATTGCGATCTCTTTGGAGCTGGCGTGCTGGATGCACAACTCCACGACCGCTCACCGCAATGAAACATTTGTTCCGCAGAATCCAGATCGTGCATCATCCAGCCTCTAATGCCCCGACCCATTCATAAATGCGCATACGCGTGCTTGGCCGAGAGTAGTACTAGATGGGTGACCCCCTGGGAAAGTCTCGTGTTTGCCCACCCACGTTTTCGTTATTTTTTTCTTTCGTAAAAGCACCCGGTCTTTCTCGTTTCATTTTCTGTGGCCGTCGGATAGAACTGACCGGATGGGACGAAGCTTTCAAATCAGGCCTTCCGCCCTTGTTCACTCGAAATTACCGCAATTCCTCCACGGACGCCTCCTGGCACTGAAAACCACATTAGAGGCCCCTTTTTACTGCAACACACGGACGAAACCCAATGCTCGCACTGGGCGATGAAGGCGGTCGAGCTACCGTCCGTAACGCACTCTTAGCTCGCCGCTTCCGAGCTGTCAGTTACGAACTTGCGAACTCTTTAGATTTGGCGCGATCTATTAGCGACTCGGCAGCCGCGTACACTCTATAAAAGACTTGTTCCGCCAGATTCAATGGTGCGATCATTGAGCCAGACATTGATGCATCGGATCCCATTAGGAACTACGCCGCAGTTAAGCGTGCTTGGGCGAGAGTAGTGCTAGGATGGGTGACCTCCTGGGAAGTCCTCGTGTTGCACCCCTTTTTCGTTGTTTTTTTATTTCTTAGAAGCGCCGATCTTTCTCGTTTCATTTGCTGTGGCCAGCGGATAAGAACTGACCAGGATGTGGAGAAAGCATCCAAATCAGGCCATCCGCCTATGTTCAGTCGAAATTGCCGAAATTCCCCTACGTACGCCTCGTGGCCCTGAAAAACACATCAGAGGCCCTATTTTACTGCAACACACGGATGAAACCTCATGCTTGCACGGGGCGATGAAGGTGGTCGAGCTACCGTCCGTAACGCACGCTTAGCTCGCCTCTTCCGAGCTGTCCGTTACGAACTTGCGACCTCTTTGGAGCCGGCGTGCTTTATGCGCAACTCAGCGGCAGCGTACCCTCAACGAAACATTTGTTCCGCAAGAATTCGATGGGTGCGATCATACCAGCACTAATGCACCGGATCCCATCAGAACTCCGCAGTTAAGCGTGCTTGGGCGAGAGTAGTACTGGGATGGGTGACCTCCTTGGAAGTCCTCGTGTGGCACCCCTTTTTCGTTGTTTTTTCTTTCTCAAAACCACCGATCTTTCTCGTTTCATTTGCTGTGGCTGCCGGATGAGGACTGACCGGGACGAGGAAAAAGCTTCCAAATCAGGCCTTCCGTCCTTGTTCAATCGAAATTACCGAAATTCCTTTACGGACCCGCCTGGCCAAATACAAATTGAAAACCACATTAGAGGTCCCTTTTTACAGCAACACGCGGACGAAACCCAATGCTCGCACGGGGCGATGAAGGCGGTCGAGCTACCGTCCGTAACGAACTCTTAGCTCGCCACTTCCGAGCTGTCAGTTACGAACTTGCGAACTCTTTAGATTTGGCGCGATGTATGGGCGACTCGGCAGCCGCGTGCACTCTATAAAAGATTTGTTCCGCCAGATTCTAATGGTTGCGATCATCCCAGCATTAATGCACCGGATCCCATCAGAACTGCGCAGTTAAGCGTGCTTGGGCGAGGGTAGTACTAGGATGGGTGACCTCCTGGGAAGTCCTCGTGTTGCACCCCCTTTTTGTTGTTTTTTTCTTACTTAAAAAGTGCCGATCTTTCTCGTTTCATCTGCTGCGGCCGTCGGATGAGAACTGACCCGGACGAGGAGAAAGCATTCAAGCCAGGCCTTCCGCCCATGTTCACCTGAAATTACCGAAATTCCCCTACGGACGCGTCCAGGCCCTGGGGGCGGAACGAAATCAAAACCACATCAGAGGTGGTTTTTTAATACAACACACGGACGAAACCCCATGCATGCACGGGGCGATGAGGGTGGTCGAGCTACCGTCCGTAACGCACTCTTAGCTCGCCGCTTCCGAGCTGGCAGTTACGAACTTGCGATCTCTTTGGAGCTGGCGTGCTGTATGCACAACTCAACGACCGCTCACCCTCAATGAAACATTTGTTCCGCAAGAATCCAATGTGTGCGATCATCCCAGCACTAATGCACCGGATCCCATCAGAAATGCGCAATTAAGCGTGCTTGGGCGAGAGTAGTACTAGGATGGGTGACCCCATGGGAAGTCCTCGTGTTGCACCCCTTTTTCGTTATTTTTTTCTTTCTTAAAAGCACCGGTCTTTCTCGTTTCATTTGCTGCGGCCGTCGGATGGGAACTGACCGGGACGAGGACGAAGCTTTCAAATCAGGCCTTCCGCCCTTGTTCACTCGAAATTACCGAAATTCCTCCACGGACGCCTCCTAGCATTGAAAACCACATTAGAGGCCCCTTTTTACTGCAACACACGGACGAAACCCAATTCTCGCACGGGGCGATGAAGGCGGTCGAGCTACCGTCCGTAATGCACCCTTAGCTCGCCGCTTCCGAGCTGTCAGTTACGAACTTGGGAACTCTTTAGATTTGGCGCGATCTATGAGCGACTCGGCAGCCGCGTACACTCTATAAAAGACTTGTTTCGCCAGATTCCGATGGGTGCGATCATACCAGCACTGATGCACCGGATCCCATCGGAACTCCGCAGTTAAGCATGCTTGGGCAGAGTAGTGCTAGGATGGGTGACCTCCTGGGAAGTCCTCGTGTTGCACCCCTTTTTCGTTGTTTTTTTCTTTCTTAGAAGCGCCGATCTTTTTCGTTTCATTTGCTGCGGCCAGCGGATAAGAACTGACCCGGACGTGGAAAAAGCATCCCAATCAGGCCATCCGCCTATGTTCAGTCGAAATTACCGAAATTCCCCAACGGACGCCTCGTGGCCCTGAAAAACACATCAGAGCCCCTTTTTACTGCAACGCACGGATGAAACTCCCTGCATGCACGGGGCGATGAAGGTGGTCGAGCTACCGTCCGTAACGCACGCTTAGCTCGCCTCTTCCGAGTTGTCAGTTTCGAACTTGCGACCTCTTCGGAGCCGGCGTGCTTTATGCGCAACTCAGCGGCCGCGTGCCCTCAATGAAACATTTGTTCCGCAAGAATTCGATGGGTGCGATCGTACCAGCATTAATGTACCGGATCCCATCAGAACTCCGCAGTTAAGCGTGCTTGGGCCAGAGTAGTACTGGGATGGGTGACCTCCTGGGAAGCCCTCGTGTTGCACTCCTTTTTCGTTGTTTTTTCTTTCTTAGAAGCGCCGATCTTTCTCGTTTCATTTGCTGCAGCTAGCGGATAAGAACCGACCAGGACGTGGAAAAAGCATCCAAATCAGGCCATCCGCCTATGTTCGGTCGAAATTACCGAAATTTCCCTATGGACGCCTCGTGGCCCTGAAAAACACATCAGAGGCCTCTTTTAACTGCAACGCACGGACGAAACCCCATGCATGCACGGGGCGATGACGGTGGTCGAGCTACCGTCCGTAACGCACGCTTGGCTCGCCTCTTCTGAGTTGTCAGATACGAACTTGCGACCTCTATGGAGCCGGCGTGCTCTATGCGCAACTCTGCGGCCGCGTACCTTCAATGAAACGTTTGTTCCGCAAGAATTCGATGGGTGCGATCATACCAGCACTAATGCGCCGGATCCCATCAGAACTCCGCAGTTAAGCGTGCTTGGGCGAGAGTAGTACTGGGATGGGTGACTTCCTGGGAAGTCCTCGTGTTGCACCCCTTTTTCGTTGTTTTTTCTTTCTCAAAACCACCGATCTTTTTCGTTTCATTTGCTGCGGCCGCCGAATGAGGACTGACCAGGACGAGGAAAAAGCTTCCAAATCAGGCCTTCCGTCCTTGTTCAATCGAAATTACCGAAATTCATTTACGGACGCCGCCTGGCACTGAAAACCACATTAGAGGCCCCTTTTTACTGCAACACACGGACGAAACCCAATGCTCGCACGGGGCGATGAAGGCGTTCGAGCTACCGTCCGTAACGAACTCTTAGCTCGCCGCTTCCGAGCTGTCAGTTACGAACTTGCGACCTCTTTAGATTTGGCGCGATGTATGAGCGACTCGGCAGCCGCGTGCACTCCATAAAACATTTGTTCCGCCGGATTCTAATGGGTGCGATCATCCCAGCATTAATGCACCGGATCCCATCAGAACTGCGCAGTTAAGCCTGCTTGGGCAAGAGTAGCACTAGGAAGGTGACCTCCTGGGAAGTCCTCGTGTTGCACCCCCTTTTCGTTGTTTTTTTCTTCCTTAAAAGCGCCGATCTTTCTCGTTTCACCTGCTGCAGCCGTCGGATGAGAACTGACCGGGACGAGGAAAAAGCATCCAAGTCAGGCCTTCCGCCCATGCTCACCTGAAATTACCGAAATTCCCTTACGGACGCGTCCAGGCCCTGAAAACCACATCAGAGGTCGTTTTTTAAGACAACACACGGATGAAACCCCATGTATGCACGGGGCCATGAGGGTGGTCGAGCTACCGTCCGTAACGCACTCTTAGCTCGCCGCTTCCGAGCTGCCAGTTACGAACATGCGATCTCTTTGGAGCTGGCGTGCTGTCGTGCGCACAACTAAACGGACCGCCTCAACCCTCAATGAAACATTTATTCCGCAAGAATCCAATGGGTGCGATCATCCCAGCACTAATGCACCAGATCCCATCAGAAATGCGAAATTAAGCGTGCTTGGGCGAGAGTAGTACTAGGATGGGTGACGCCCTGGGAAGTCCTCGTGTTGCACCCCTTTTTCGTTATTTTTTTCTTTCTTAAAAGCACCGGTCTTTCTCGTTTCATTTGCTGCGGCCGTCGGATGGGAACTGACCGGGGCGAGGAAAAAGCTTTCAAATCAGGCTTTCCGCCCTTGTTCACTCGAAATTACCGAAATTCCTCCACGGACGCCTCCTGGCACTGAAAACCACATTAGAGGCCCCTTTTTACTGCAACATACGGACGAAACCCAATGCTCGCACGGGGCGATGAAGGCGGTCGAGCTACAGTCCGTAACGCACTCTTAGCTCGCCGCTTCCGAGCTGTCAGTTACGAACTTGCGAACTCTTTAGATTTGCGCGAGTCCCATGAGCGACCTCGGCAGCCGCAGTGCACTCTATAAAAGACTTGTTCGCCAGATTCCGAGGGTGCGATCATAGCTAGCACTGATGTCACGGAATCCATCAGAACTCCGCATTTAGGCTGTGCTTGGCGACGAGTAGTGCTAGGATGGGTGACCTCCTGTGGAAGTCCTGTGTTGCACCCCTTTTTCGTGTTTTTTTCTTTCACAGAAGCCACTCGATCTTTCTCGTTTCATTGCTTGGGGCCAGCGGATATTATAAGAACTGACCAGGACGTGGAAAAAGCATCCAAATCAGGCCATCCGCGTACGTTCAGTCGAAATTACCGAAATTTCCCTACTGACGCCTCGTGGCCCTGAAAAACACATCAGAGGTCGTTTTTTAATACAACACACGGACGAAACCCCATGCATGCACGGGGCGATGAGGGTGGTCGAGCTACCGTCCGTAACGCACGCTTAGCTCGCCTCCTCCGAGTTGCCAGCTACGAACTTGCGACCTCTTTGGAGCCGGCGTACTTTATGCGCAACTCAGCGGTCGCGTACCCTCAAGAAAACATTTGTTCCGCAAGAATTCGATGGGTGCGATCATACCAGCACTAATGCATCGGATCCCATCAGAACTCCGCAGTTAAGCGTGGTTGGGCGAGAGTAGTACTGGGATGGGTGACCTCCTGGGAAGTCCTCATGTTGCACACCTTTTTTCGTTGTTTTTTCTTTCTCAAAACCACCGATCTTTCTCGTTTCATTTGCTGCGGCCGCCGGATGAGGACTGACCAGGACGAGGAAAAAGCTTCCAAATCAGGCCTTCCGTCCTTGTTCAATCGAAATTACCGAAATTCCTTTCCGGACGCCGCCTGGCACTGAAAACCACATTAGAGGCCCCTTTTTACTGCAACACACGGACGAAACCCAATGCTCGCACGGGGAGATGAAGGCGGTCGAGCTACCGTCCGTAACGAACTCTTAGCTCGCCGCTTCCGAGCTGTCAGTTACGAACTGGCGAACTCTTTAGATTTGTGGCGATGTGTGAGCGACTCGGCAGCCGCGTGCACCCATAAAGATTTGTTCCGCCAGATTCTAAGGGGTCCCGCGATCATCTTCCCAGCACATTAACGGCATCGGATTCCCATCAGAATCTACGCAGGTAAGCGTGCTTGGGCCTCCGAGAGTAGTATAGGATTGTGACCTCCTGGGAAAGTCCTTGCTGTTGCCACCCCTTTTTCGTTATATTTTTTCTTTTTTAAAAGCACCGGGTCTTTCCCGTTATTGCTCGCGGCCGTGGATGGAACTGACGGACAGACGAGGAAAAAGCATCCAAGTCAGGCCTTCCGCCCTTGTTCACTCGAAATTACCGAAATTCCTCCACGGACGCCTCCTGGCACTGAAAACACATTAGAGGCCCTTTTTACTGCAACACACGGACGAAACCCAATGCTCGCACGGGGCGATGAAGGCGGTCGAGCTACCGTCCGTAACGCACTCTTAGCCCGCCGCTTCCGAGCTGTCAGTTACGAACTTGCGAACTCTTTAGATTTGGCGCGATCTATGAGCGACTCGGCAGCCGCGTACACTCTATAAAAGACTTGTTCCGCCAGATTCCGATGGGTGCGATGATACCAGCACTGACGCACCGGATCCCATTAGAACTCTGCAGTTAAGCGTGCTTGGGCGAGAGTAGTGCTAGGATGGGTGACCCCCTGGGAAGTCCTCGTGTTGCACCCATTTTTCGTCGTTTTTTTCTTTCTTAGAAGCGCCGATCTTTCTCGTTTCATTTGCTGGGGCGAGCGGATAAGAACCGACCAGGACGTGGAAAAAGCATCCAAATCAGGCCATCCGCCTATGTTCAGTTGAAATTACCGAAATTCCCCTACGGACGCCTCGTGGCCCTGAAAAACACATCAGAGGCCTCTTTTTACTGCAACGCACGGACGAAACCCCATGCATGCACGGTTCGATGACGGTGGTCGAGCTACCGTCCGTAACGCACGCTTAGCTCGCCTCTTCCGAGTTGTCAGTTACGAACTTGCGACCTCTTTGGAGCCGGCATGCTTTATGCGCAACTCAGCGGCCTCGTACCCTCAATGAAACATTTGTTCCGCAAGAATTCGATGGGTGCGATCATACCAGCACTAATGCACCGGATCCCATCAGAACTCCGCAGTTAAGCGTGCTTGGGCGAGAGTAGTACTCGGATGGGTGACCTCCGGGGAAGTCCTCGTGTTGCACCCCTTTTTCGTTGTTTTTTCTTTCTCAAAACCGCCGATCTTTCGCGTTTCATTTGCTGCGGCCGCCGGATGAGGACTGACCAGGACGAGGAAAAAGCTCCCAAATCAGGCCTTCCGTCCTTGTTCAATCGAAATTACCGAAATTCCTTTACGGACAACGCCTGGCACTGAAAACCACATTAGAGGCCCCTTTTTACTGCAACACACGGACGAAACCCAATGCTCGCACGGGGCGATGAAGGCGGTCGAGCTACAGTCCGTAACGAACTCTTAGCTCGCCGCTTCCGAGCTGTCAGTTACGAACTTGCAAAGTCTTTAGATTTGCCGCGATGTATGAGCGACTCGGCATACGCGTACACTCTATAAAAGACTTGTTCCGCCAGATTCCGATGGGTGCGATCATGCCAGCACTGACTGCACGGATCCCATCAGAACTCCGCAGGAGTTAAAGCGTGATTGGGTGAGAGTAGTGTGGGATGGGAAATGAGACCTCCTGAAGAAGTCCTCGTGTTGCACCCCTTTTTCGTTGTTTTTTTCTTTCTTAGAAGCGCCGATCTTTCTCGTTTCATTTTGCTGTGGCCAGCGGATAAGAACTGACCAGGACGTGGAAAAAGCATCCAAATCAGGCCATCCGCCTATGTTCAGTCGAAATTACCGAAATTCCCCTACGGAAGCCTCGTGGCCCTGAAAAACACATCAGAGGCCCCTTTTTACTGCAACGCACGGACGAAACCCCGTGCATGCACGGGGCGATGAAGGTGGTCGAGCTATCGTCCGTAACGCATGCTTAGCTCGCCTCCTCCGAGTTGTCGGTTACGAACTTGCGACCTCTTTGAAGTCGGCGTGCTTTATGCGCAACTCAACGGCCGCGTACCCTCAATGAAACATTTGTTCCGCAGGAATTCGATGGGTGCGATCATACCAGCACTAATGCACCGGATCCCATCAGAACTCCGCAGTTAAGCGTGCTTGGGCGAGGGTAGTACTGGGATGGGTGACCTCCTGGGATGTCCTCGTGTTGCACCCCTTTTTCGTTGTCTTTTCTTTCTCAAAACCACCGATCTTTCTCGTTTCATTTGCTGCGGCCGCCGGATGACGACCGACCAGGACGAGGAAAAAGCTTCCAAATCAGGCCTTCCGTCCCTGTTCAATCGAAATTACCGAAATTCCTTTACGGACGCCGCCTGGCACTGAAAACCACATTAGAGGCCCTTTTTACGGCAACACGCAGACGAAACCCCGCGCTCGCATGGGGCGATGAAGGCGGTCGAGCTACCGTCCGTAACGAACTCTTAGCTCGCCGCTTCCGAGCTGTCAGTTACGAACTTGCGAACTCTTCAGATTTGGCGCGATGTATGAGCGACTGGGCAGCCGCGTGCACTCTGAAAAAGATTTGTTCCGCCAGATTCTAATGGGTGCCATCATCCTGGCATTAATGCACCGGATCCCATCAGAACTGCACCGTTAAGCGTGCTTGGGCGAGAGTAGTACTAGCATGGGTGACCTCCTGGGAAGTCCTCGTGTTGCACCCCCTTTTCGTTGTTTTTTTCTTCCTTAAAAGCGACGATCTTTCTCGTTTCATCTGCTGCGGCCGTCGGATGAGAACTGACCAGGACGAGGAAAAAGCATACAAGTCAGGCCTTCCGCCCATGTTCACTTGAAATTACCGAAATTCCCCTACGGACGCGTCCAGGCCCTGAAAACCACATCAAAGGTTGTTTTTTAATACAACACACGGACGAAACCCCATGCAGGCACGGGGCGATGAGGGTGGTCGAGCTACCGTCCGTAACGCACTCTTAGCTCGCCGCTTCCGAGCTGCCAGTTACGAACTTGCGATCTCTTTGGAGCTGGCTTGCTGTATGCACAACTCAACGGCCGCTCACCCTCAATGAAACATTTGTTCCGCAAGAATCCAATGGGTGCGATCATCCCAGCACTAATGCACTGGATCCCATCAGAAATACGCAATTAAGCGTGCTTGGGCGAGAGTAGTACTAGGATGGGTGACCCCCTGGGAAGTCCTCGTGTTGCACCCCTTTTTCGTTATTTTTTCTTTCTTAACAGCACCGGTCTTTCTCGTTTCATTTGCTGCGGCCGTCGGATGGGAACTGACCGGGACGAGGAAAAAGCTTTCAAATCAGGCCTTCCGCCCTTGTTCGCTCGAAATTACCGAAATTCCTCCCCGGACGCCTCCTGGCACTGAAAACCACATTAGAGGCCCCTTTTTACTGCAACACACGGACGAAACCCAATGCTCGCACGGGCGATGAAGGCGGTCGAGCTACCGTCCGTAACGCACTCTTAGCTCGCCGCTTCCGAGCTGTCAGTTACGAACTCTTTAGATTTTGCGCGATCTATGAGCGACTCGGCGGCCGCGTACACTCCATAAAAGACTTGTTCCGCCAGATTCCGATGGGTGCGATCATACCAGCATTGATGCACCGGATCCCATCAGAACTCCGCAGTTAAGCGTGCTTGGGCGACAGTAGTGCTAGGATGGGTGACCTCCTGGGAAGTCCTCGTGTTGCACCCCTTTTTCGTTGTTTTTTCTTTCTTAGAAGCGCCGATCTTTCTCGTTTCATTTGCTGTGGCCAGCGGATAAGAACTGACCAAGACGTGGAAAAAGCATCCAAACCAGGCCATCCGCCTATGTTTTGTCGAAATTACCGAAATTCCCCTACGGACGCCTCGTGGCCCTGAAAAACACATCAGAGGCCCCTTTTTACTGCAACGCACGGACGAAACCCCGTGCATGCATGGGGCGGTGAAGGTGGTCGAGCTGTCGTCCGTAACGCACGCTTAGCTCGCCTCCTCCGAGTTGTCGGTTACGAACTTGCGACCTCATGGGAAGCCGACGTGTTTATGCGCAAACTCAGCGGCCCGAGCTACCCTCAATGAAACATTGTTCCGCAGGAAATTCAGAGGGTTGTAGCTGATCATACCAGCATGATGCACCGGGATACCATCAGAACTTCCGCAGTTAAGCCTGCGCTCCTTGGGCCAGAGCAGTGCTTTAGGATTTTCTTTTTTCTTTTCTTTCTGTGTGACCTCATGGGAAGTCCTCGTGTTGCACCCCTTTTCCGTTGTTTTTTTCTTTCTTAGAAGCGCTGATCTTTCTCATTTCATTTGCTGCGGCCAGCGGATAAGAACTGACCAGGACGTGGAAAAAGCATCCAAATCAGGGCATCCGCCTACGCTCAGTCGAAATTACCGAAATTCCCCTACGGACGCCTCATGGCCCTGAAAAACACCTCAGAGGCCCCTTTTTACTGCAACGCACGGACGAAACCCCATGCATGCACGGGGCGATGTAGGTGGTCGAGCTACCGTCCGTAACGCACGCTTAGCTCGCCTCTTCCGAGTTGTCAGTTACGAACTTTCGACCTCTTTGGAGCCGGCGTGCTTTTATCCCTTCCCTCCCCGCGCAACTCAGCTCGGCCGCGTGTACCCTAAATGAAAACAATTTGTTCCGCAAGAATCCAATGGGTGCGATCATACCAGCACTAATGCACCGGATCCCATCAGAACTCCGCTGTTAAGCGTGCTTGGGCGAGAGTAGCACTGGGATGGGTGACCTCCTGGGAAGTCCTCGTGTTGCACCCCTTTTTCGTTGTTTTTTCTTTCTCAAAACCACCGATCTTTCTCGTTTCATTTTCTTCGGCCGCCGGATGAGGACTGACCAGGACGAGGAAAAAGCTTCCAAATCAGGCCTTCCGTCCTTGTTCAATCGAAATGACCGAAATTCCTTTACGGAAGCCGCCTGCCACTGAAAACCACATTAGAGGCCCCTTTTTACTGCAACACACGGACGAAAAGGAGGTCGAGCTACCGTCCGTAACGAACTCTTAGCTTGCCGCTTCCGAGCTGTCAGTTACGAACTTGCGAACTCTTTAGATTTGGCGCGATGTATGAGCGACTCGGCAGCCACGTGCACTCTATAAAAGATTTGTTCCGCCAGATTCTAATGGGGGCGATCATCCTGGCATTAATGCACCGGATCCCATCAGAACTGCGCCGTTAAGCGTGCTTGGGCGAGAGTAGTACTAGGATGGGTGACCTCCTGGGAAGTCCTCCTGTTGCACACCTTTTTCGTTGTTTTTTTCTTCCTTAAAAGCGTCGATCTTTCTCGTTTCGTCTGTTGCGGCCGTCGGATGAGAACTGACCATGACGGGGAAAAAGCATCCAAGTCAGGCCTTCCGCCCATGTTCACTTGAAATTACCGAAATTCCCCTACGGACGCGTCTAGGCCCTGAAAACCACATCAGAGGTCGTTTTTTAATACAACACACGGACAAAACCCCATGCATGCACGGGGCGATGAGGGTGGTCGAGCTACCATCCGTAACGCACTCTTAGCTCGCCGATTCGGAGCTGCCAGTTACGAACTTGCGATCTCTTTGGAGCTGGCGTGCTGCATGCACAACTCAACGGCCGCTCACCCTCAATGAAACATTTGTTCCGCAAGAATCCAATGGGTGCGATCATCCCAGCACTAATGCCCCGGATCCCATCAGAAATGCGCAATTAAGCGTGCTTGGGCGAGAGTAGTACTAGGATGGGTGACCCCTTGGGAAGTCCTCGTGTTGCACCCCTTTTTCGTTATTTTTTCTTTCTTAAAAGCACCGGTCTTTCTCGTTTCATTTGCTGCGGCCGTCGGATGGGAACTGACCGGGGCGAGGAAAAAGCATTCAAATCAGGCCTTCCGCCCTTGTTCACTTGAAATTACCGAAATTCCTCCACGGACGCCTCCTGGCACTGAAAACCACATTAGAGGCCCCTTTTTACTGCAACACACGGAGGAAACCCAATGCTCGCACGGGGCGATGAAGGCGGTCGAGCTACCGTCCGTAACGCACTCTTAGCTCGCCGCTTCCGAGCTGTCAGTAACGAACTTGCGAACTCTTTAGATTTAGCTGCAGATCTTTTCACTTAATGAGCGATCTCGGCTAAGCCGCGTAAAACTCTATAAAAGATTTGTTCCGCCAGCTTCTAATGGGTGCGATCATCCCAGCATTAATGCACCGGATCCCATCAGAATTGCGCAGTTAAGCGTGCTTGGGCGAGAGTAGTACTAGGATGGGTGACCTCCTGGGAAGTCCTCGTGTTGCACCCCCTTTTCGTTGTTTTTTTCTTCCTCAAAAGCGCCGATCTTTCTCGTTTCATCTGCTGCGGCCGTCCGATGAGAACTGACCAGGACGAGGAAAAAGCATCCAAGTCAGGCCTTCCGCCCATATTCACTTGAAATTACCGAAATTCCCCTGCGGACTCGTCCAGGCCCTGAAAACCACATCAGAGGTCGTTTTTTAATATAACACACGGACGAAACCCCATGCATGCACGGGGCGATGAGGGTAGTCGAGCTACCGTCTGTAACGCACTCTTAGCTCGCCTCTTCCGAGCTGCCAGTTACGAACTTGCGATCTCTTTGGAGCTGGCGTACTGTATGCACAACTCAACGGCCGCTCACCCGCAATAAATCATTTCTTCCGCAAGAATCCAATGGGTGCGATCATCCCAGCACTAATGCACCGGATCCCATCAGAAATGCTCAATTAAGCGTGCTTGGGCGAGAGTAGTACTAGGATGGGTGACCCCCAGGGAAGTCCTCGTGTCGCACCCCTTTTTCGTTATTTTTTTCTTCCTTAAAAGCACCGGTCTTTCCTGTTTCATTTGCTGCGGCCGTCGGATGGGAACTGACCGGGACGAGGAAAAAGCTTTCAAATCAGGCCTTCCGCCCGTGTTCACTCGAAATTACCGAAATTCCTCCACGGACGCCTCCTGGCACTGAAAACCACATTAGAGGCCCCTTTTTACTGCAACACACGGACGAAACCCAATGCTCGCACGGGGCGATGAAAGCGGTCGAGCTACCGTCCGTAACGCACTCTTAGCTCGCCGCTTCCGAGCTGTCAGTTACGAACTGGCGAACTCTTTAGATTTGGCGCGATGTATGAGCGACTCGGCTAGACCGCCGTACACTCTATAAAAGGACTTGTTCCACCAGCAATTCCGATGGGGCGGATCATATATCTAGCACTGGTGCACCGGATGCCCATCAGAAACTCCGCAGTTTAAGCGTAGTGGCTTGGGCAGAGGTAGTGCTAGGATGGGTGAATCATGGAGGGTCCTCGTGTTGCACCCCTTTTTTACTTTTTTTTTTTTTTTTCTCTGTTTTTTTTTTTTTTCCTTTCTTAAAAGCGCCGATCTTTCTCGTTTCATCTGCTGCGGCCGTCGGATGAGAACTGACCAGGACGAGGGAAAAGCATCCAAGTCAGGCCTTCCGCCCATGTTCACTTGAAATTACCGAAATTCCCCTACGGACGCGTCCAGGCCCTGAAAACCACATCAGAGGTCGTTTTTTAATACAACACACGGGCGAAACCCCATGCATGCACGGGGCGATGAGGGTGGTCGAGCTACCGTCCGTAACGCACTCTTAGCTCGCCGCTTCCGAGCTGTCAGTTACGAACTTGCGAACTCTTTAGATTTGGCGCGATCTATGAGCAACTCGGCAGCCGCGTACACTCTATAAAAGACTTGTTCCGCCAGATTCCGATGGGTGCGATCATACCAGCACTGGTGCGCCGGATCCCATTAGAACTCCGCAGTTGAGCGTGCTTGGGCGAGAGTAGCGCTAGGATGGGTGACCTTTTGGGAAGTCCTCGTGTTGCGCCCCTTTTTCGTTGTTTTTTCCTTCTTAGACGCGCCGATCTTTCTCGTTTCATTTGCTGTGACCAGCGGATAAGAATTGACCAGGACGTGGAAAAAGCATCCAAATCAGGCCATCCGCCTATGTTCAGTCGAAATTACCGAAATTCCCCTACGGACGCCTCGTGGCTCCGAAAAACGCATCAGAGGCCCATTTTTACTGCAACGCACGGACGAAACCCCATGCATGCACGGGGCGATGAAGGTGGTCGAGCTACCGTCCGTAACGCACGCTTAGCTCGCCTCTACCGAGTTGTCAGTTACGTACTTGCGACCTCTTTGGAGCCGGCGTGCTTTATGCGCAACTCACCGGCCGCGTACCCTCAATGAAACATTTGTTCCGCAAGAATTCGATGGGTGCGATCATACGAGCACTAATGCACCGGATCCCATCAGAACTGCGCAGTGAAGCGTGCTTGGGCGAGAGTAGTACTGGGATGGGTGACCTCCTGGGAAGTCCTCGTGTTGCACCCCTTTTCGTTTTTTTTCCTTTCTCAAAACCACCGATCTTTCTCGTTTCATTTGCTGCGGCCGTCGGATGCGGACAGACCAGGACGAGGAAAAAGCCTCCGAATCAGGCCTTCCGTCCTTGTTCAATCGAAATTACCGAAATTCCTTTACGGACGCCGCCTGGCACTGAAAACCACATTAGAGGCCCCTTTTTACTGCAACACATGGACGAAACCCAATGCTCGCACGGGGCGATGAAGGCGGTCGAGCTACTGTCCGTAACGAACTCTTAGCTCGCCGCTTCCGAGCTGTCAGTTACGAACTTGCGAACTCTTCAGATTTGGCGCGATGTATGAGCGACTCGGCAGCCGCGTGCACTCTAAAAAAGATTTGTTCCGCCAGATTCTAATGGGTGCGATCATCCTAGCATTAATGCACCGGATCCCAACAGAACTGCGCAGTGAAGCGTGCTTGGGCGAGAGTAGTACTAGGATGGGTGACCTCCTGGGAAGTCCTCGTGCTGCACCCCCCTTTCGTTGTTTTTTTCTTCGTTAAAAGCGCCGATCTTTCTCGTTTCATCTGCTGCGGCCGTCGGATGACAACTGACCAGGACGAGGAAAAAGCATCCAAGTCAGGCCTTCCGCCCATGTTCACTTGAAATTACCGAAATTCCCCTACGGACGCGTCAAGGCCCTGAAAACCACATCAGAGGTCGTTTTTTAATACAACACACGGACGAAACCCCATGCATGCATGGGGCGATGAGGGTGGTCGAGCTACCGTCCGTAACGCACTCTTAGCTCGCCGCTTCCGAGCTGCCAGTTACGAACTTGCGATCTCTTTGTAGCTGGCGTGCTGTATGCACAACTCAACGGCCGCTCACCCTCAAGGAAACATTTGCTCCGCAAGAATCCAATGGGTGCGATCATCCCAGCACTAATGCACCGCATCCCATCAGAAATGCGCAATTAAGCGTGCTTGGGCGAGAGCAGTACTAGGATGGGTGACCCCCTGGGAAGTCCTCGTGTTGCACCCTTTTTCGTTATTTTTTTCTTTCTTAAAAGCACCGGTCTTTCTCGTTTCATTTGTTGCGGCCGTCGGATGGGAACTGACCGAGACGAGGGAAAAGCTTTCAAATCAGGCCTTCCGCCCTTGTTCACTCGAAATTACCGAAATTCCTCCACGGACGCCTCCTGGCACTGAAAACCACATTAGAGGCCCCTTTTTACGGCAACACACGGACGAAACCCAATGCTCGCACGGGGCGATGAAGGCGGTCGAGCTTCCGTCCGTAACGCACTCTTAGCTCGCCGCTTCCGAGCTGTCAGTTACGAACTTGCGAACTCTTTAGATTTAGCGCGATGTATGCGCGACTCGGCAGCCGCGTGCACTCTATAAAAGAATTGTTCCGCCAGACCCTAATGGGTGCTATCATCCCAGCATTAATGCACCGGATCCCATCAGAACTACGCAGTTAAGCGTGCTTGGGCGAGAGTAGTACTAGGATGGGTGACCTCCTGGGAAATCCTCGTGTTGCACCCCCTTTTCGTTGTTTTTTTCTTCCTTAAAAGCGCCGATCTTTCTCGTTTCATCTGCTGCGGCCGTCGGATGAGAACTGACCAGGACGGGGAAAAAGCATCCAAGTCAGGCCTTCCGCCCATGTTCACTTGAAATTACCGAAATTCCCATACGGACGCGTCCAGGCCCTGAAAACCACATCAGAGGTCGTTTTTTAATGCAACACACGGACGAAACCCCATGCATGGGCGATGAGGGTGGTCGAGCTACCGTCCGTAACGCACTCTTAGCTCGCCGCTTCCGAGCTGCCAGTTACGAACTTGCGAACTCTTTGGAGCTGGCGTGCTGTATGCACAACTCAACGGCCGCTCACCCTTAATGAAACATTTGTTCCGCAAGAATCCAATGGGTGCGATCATACCAGCACTAATGCACCGGATCCCATCAGAACTCCGCAGTTAAGCGTGCTTGGGCGAGAGTAGTACTGGGATGGGGGACCTCCTGGGAAGTCCTCGTGTTGCACCCCTTTTTCGTTGTTTTTTCTTTCTCAAACCACCGATCTTTCTCGTTTCATTTGCTGCGGCCGCCGGATGAGGACTGACCAGGACGAGGAAAAAGCTTCCAAATCAGGCCTTCCGTCCTTGTTCAATCGAAATTATCGAAATTCCTTTACGGACGCCGCCTGCCACTGAAAACCACATTAGAGGCCCCTTTTTACCGCAACACACGGACGAAAAGGCGGTCGAGCTGCCGTCCGTAACGAACTCTTGGCTCGCCGCTTCCGAGCTGTCAGTTACGAACTTGCGAACTCTTTAGATTTGGCGCGATGTATGAGCGACACAGCAGCCGCGTGCACTCTATAAAAGATTTGTTCCGCCAGATTCTAATAGGTGCGATCATCCCAACATTAATGCACTGGATCCCATCAGAACTGCGCCGTTAAGCGTGCTTGGGCGAGAGTAGTACTAGGATGGGTGACCTCCAGGGAAGTCCTCGTGTTGCACCCCCTTTTCGTTGTTTTTTCTTCCTTAAAAGCGCAGATCTTTCTCGTTTCATCTGTTACGGCCGTCGGATGAGAACTGACCAGGACGAGGAAAAAGCATCCGAGTCAGGCCTTCCGCCCATGTTCACCTGAAATTACCGAAATTCCCCAACGGACGCGTCCAGGCCCTGAAAACCACATCAGAGGTCGTTTTTTAATACAACACCCGGACGAAACCCCATGCATGCACGGGGCGATGAGGGTGGTCGAGCTACCGTCCGTAACGCACTCTTAGCTCGCCGCTTCCTAGCTGCCAGTTACGAACTTGCGATCTCTTTGGAGCTGGCGTGCTGTATGCACAACTCAACGGCCGCTCACCATCAATGAAACATTTGTTCCGCAAGAATCCAATGGGTGCGAGCATCCCAACACTAATGCACCCGATCCGATCAGAAATGCGCAATTAAGCGTGCTTGGGCGAGAGTAGTACTAGGATGGCTGACTGTTGCAAGAAAAACAGAGTTTTAATATTTATAAACCCCAAGTGCAAGGTGTATCGTTGAGTACTTGGGGTGTCGTCCGCAGGGAATTGTGTTTTCAACTCCCAGAGCTAACTAAAGCGTCTCAAGCTAGGCAGGATCGAAGGGTGAAAAGGGGGAACTAAACTACGTTATAAACACAGAAACAAACGACTTGGAGTTGTGATTTTACCAATTGATAAACTAACTAACCAAGATGAGTCCTAACCTACCCAAACCATACTATGAACAAGAGATGGGCGGTTGCACCATCAAAGACCACCCAAGCCCTCTCTCAAGGGTCATGAGCTAGTCTAACTCGTGTAACCACCTACTTTCGTGGGGTTAGGCGAATTAGACCACAAAACTAGCAACCCCGGACCTCGCTCGATTCGGATACTATTTTCATGTCCCGAACTCGGCTATTCCCTCTCCCACACTAGCTAATTGACCTCGCCTCTCAGCAATAGTCAATTGCCCAATAATATGGATGAAAGCCCTCTCAGGTATTTCATCGAACACTTGGCGGGCGTGAAGGAAAACTCTAGGTTCTAGGCATAGATTGGGTATGGCTAGGCCTAGTACAAGTTCAATTAGCCATCAAGAGGCTAATCACAATCCAAGCCAACACAATCTACCAACAAATCATGAAAAACGCATGAAAACCTAAACTAACAAACAAGAACATAAACTTAAAGAACAAAGCGAAGGAAATGAAATCAAACGAATTTAAACAAGTAAATAACATATATTAACAACAAAAACTAAACATATAAACTTAAGCAAAACAAATACAAGAATTAAAACTAACACAACATAAACAAGAACAATGAAATAAATAGAGAAAAGGAAGAGGGAAACTTATGCTTGAATCGATTGAAGAACTTCAGATCCACAAGCTTGAATCCCAAAATACAAACTACAATCCTAATCTAATCTTCCTATTGAGGTTTTTATTGGATAAACCTAACCTAAACTACCCTAAGAATCGCCCAAGGAGAAACCCCGAACGAACTCCCCCATGAACGCCCGAAAAAGGGGCTTTTATCGCGAACCCAGGCCTGACGCACGGCCGTGCGCCTCCACGCACGGCCGTGCACCTGGCCGTGCGCCTCCACGCACGGCCGTGCGCCTCCACGCACGGCCGTGCGCCTCCACGCACGGCCGTGCGTGGCTTCTGCCGCCAGTGCACGGTCGTGCCTCCCTGCAGGTCGGCCGTGCACTGTCCTTCTCTGCTGTGTTTTGCCCGTTTTCGCTGATTTTCATCGTTTTGTCCCATCTTTGTCCCTTTCCGCGACGTTTGCTCGATTTAGAGGTATTTCCTACAAAACATAAATAAAACGAGTAAAAATTCTAAAGATTAAGTTATTATACGAGCGAAAAGTAGGTGAAAGAGGCACGTAAAATAGGTAAATTTACCGTTCAACACACCCCCCACACCTATCTTTTGCTCGTCCTCGAGCAAAATAAAAGAAAAACTGAAGTAAACAACTAACTCACTTTCGTAGGAATCACGGTTGCATTTAGCATATGCAACAAGCCCTTTAACCCCCTTGGTTACCCCAAGTGGACGAGTAAGGTCTCGTGAGGGTTTGCAGAAGATATACCCACAAAATCTCAAAAAGGAAAAACAAAGAAAAGAGAAACACAAATCGAAAAATAAAAATGACAAAACACAATATATACAATAGGGTGAGCTGTACACGTTCGGATCAACCAAAACCACCTAGTAGCTCAAATATCAGTTTGCACACAAGCATTATATGCATTTCAGGACACATCATCCCAAAGAATGGCATTCAGATATCAGCTTTTCACCCCACGACGCATGAAAATAATGAATCCATCCTTGTGCCTGTGTGCAAGTGTATCATCACCCTGAAACTAAGCCCACCAAAATCAAACTCAATCCCACGCAGCTGACACAAGCTACCTTTTCGAATGGCTAGCCTGGAAAGCAAGTTTCCCCAGTAGCTGTATTGCCTCAAAGGGTGACACCCAGTAGCGCATGCCTCAAAGGGGTACTTGTCATTTCTAACTCTTTTCTTCCCCACTTTCTTTCTTTCCATTATTATTTTTTTTTCAATACAAACTCATGTCACGCTTCAAAGGGATACACCCAGTGGCGCTTGAATTTGTTTTGTTTTTTTTTTTTTTTGCTTTGGAAAAGGGGGGTGCCAGCGCATATAAAGGGAACTGTGCAGTAGACAGTGGGAGAGTCGATTGTGGAAGACTAAGAATGAAGGATGATGACAATATATGAATTCAGGACCGGATTGCAAAATTACGATGGACTGTTGGGGTTAGAACTGAGGTCTAAAACGACAGATTGGGGATGAATATCTATCATACATATTATACTTATATACGAGCTAACAGTCAAGGTATCAGGGATCAAGGCTGATCAAAATAGTATAAAACTCCCCCAAATGCAAGAAGAAGAGAAAAATTTGTACAAAAAGGAGAAAAAATGAAAAAGTGATACAAAAATGAAAAATTTTCACAAAAATAAGAAGAAAAATGGAAGATGACCCCACCCCCACACCTAAATCTCACAATGTCCTCATTGGGAGCCATGAGTCATCACCAACACACAAAAATGAAGAAAACAAAATCAAATACAAAAAAAACAAAAGACGACAAAAATATACACAAGCTAACACACTCTCCTAAAAACACAAGCTCACCCAAAACAACAACACGATCACACGTAAATACAAACTAACACCACCAAAAATAAATATAGACCAATCCAACAACACCACCCATCACAACACAATAAAAATCCACAAAAACACAAAATTGGTGATCATAGCCAACAATGGCTCAACAACAACCAAGTCCTCGTGTTGGGCGAGAGTAGTGCTAGGATGGGTGACCTCCTGGGAAGTCCTCGTGTTGCACCCCTTTTTCGTTGTTTTTTCTTTCTCAAAACCACCGATCTTTCTCGTTTCATTTGCTGCGGCCGCCGGATGAGGACTGACAAGGACGAGGAAAAAGCTTCCAAATCAGGCCTTCCGTCCTTGTTCAATCGAAATTACCGAAATTCCTTTACGGACACCGCCTGGCACTGAAAACCACATTAGAGGCCCCTTTTTACAGCAACACACGGACGAAACCCCGTGCTCGCACGGGGCGATGAAGGCGGTCGAGCTACCGTCCGTAACGAACTCTTCGCTCGCCGCTTCCGAGCTGTCAGTCATGAACTTACGAACTCTTTAGATTTGGCGCGATGTATGAGCTACTCGGCAGCCGCGTGCACTCTATAAAAGATTTGTCCCGCCCGATTCTAATGGGTGCGATCATACCAGCACTAATGCACCGGATCCCATCAGAACTCCGCAGTTAAGCGTGCTTGGGCGAGAGTAGTACTAGGATGGTTGACCTCCTGGGAAGTCCTCGTGTTGCACCCCTTTTTCGTTGCTTTTTACTTTCTTAAAAGCACCGATCCTTCTCGTTTCATGTCTGCTGCTGTACGTTGATGAGAACTGCACCAGGACTAAGGAAAAAGCATCAAGTCAGGCCTTCCGCCCATGTTCACTGAAATTACAAATTTACCCCCCTACGGGACGCGTTCACCCCTGAAAACCACATCAGAGGTCGTTTTTTAATACAACACACGGACGAAACCCCATGACTGCACGGGCGATGAGGGATGGCGAGCCTACGTCGTAACGCACTCTTAGCTCGCCGCTTCCGAGTGCCACGTTAAGAACTTGCGATCTATTTGGAGCCGGCGGGCTTGGTTGTATGCACAAATCAATCGGTCCCGCTCACCCTCAATGAAACATTTGTTCCGCAAGAATCCAATGGTGCGATCACCGAGCACTAAGGCACCGCGTATTGCTCCCATCCTTTAGAAATGCGCATATAAGCCTGTGCTGGGCGAGAGTAAGGTACTAAGGGGGGACAAATTTTGGGGTGACCCCCTAGGAAGTCCTCGTGTTGCACCCCTTTTTCGTTATTTTTTTCTTTCTTAAAAGCACCTGTCTTTCTCGTTTCATTTGCTGCGGCCGTCGGATGGGAACTGACCGGGGCGAGGAAAAAGCTTTCAAATCAGGCCTTCCGCCCTTGTTCGCTCGAAATTACCGAAATTACTCCACGGACGCCTCCTAGCACTGAAAACCACATTAGAGGCCCCTTTTTACTGCAACACACGGACGAAACCCCATGCTCGCACGGGGCGATGAAGGTGGTCGAGATACCGTCCGTAACGCACGCTTAGCTCGCCTCCTCCGAGTTGTCAGCTACGAACTTGCGAAAATTTTAGGATGTTGGCGCGATCTATTGAGCGACTCGGCATAAGCGTACACTCTATAAAAGACTTGTCCGCACGAGTTCCGATGGGTGGATCATACCAGCACTGATGCAACCGGATTCCCATCAGAAACTCGCAGTAAGCGTTCTTGGGCAGACGCTTGAGAGCAATGCCTAGGATGGGTGACCCTCCTGGGAAGTCCTCGTGTTGCACCCCTTTTTCGTTGTTTTTTTCTTTCTTAGAAGCCGCCCGATCTTTCTCGTTTCATTTGCTCGTGGGCAGCGGATAAGAACTGACCAGGACGTGGAAAAAGCATCCAAATCAGGCCATCCGCCTATGTTCAGTCGAAATTACCGAAATTCCCCTACGGACACCTCGTGGCCCTGAAAAAAACATCAGAGGCCCCTTTTTACTGCAACGCACGGACGAAACCCCATGCATGCACGGGGCGATGAAGGTGGTCGAGCGACCGTCCGTAACGAACGCTTAGCTCGCCTCTTCCGATGTCAGTTACGAACTTGCGAC
>JAKOGI010003758.1:0-37500 GCA_029747015.1 Carnegiea gigantea
ACGAATACGGCCAGTTATTTTTCTACCGTTAGTATCATAGTTCAAGACTAGTCAGAACAAAAACCAAATAAAGTTAAATATAAGAAGTACAAGATATTATCTTGCAGTTATAACATCAAAAATTTAAATTATTACAAATTAATTAATTTTAAAAAAATTTGACAGATTTGTTTAACAAACTATATAATGGTATGACTTTCGCATCTTTAACGCTTGTCTTCTTTTAAATTAAATTTTTAAAAAAGATTACATAGTTATTCCATGCAATTTTATACGTATTTTTAAAGTTTTTTCATTTAAAATTGTGTACAGTTTTATTTTCAGAGAATGGAGAAGAAAAAATAAGGTTATTATTGTTTAATTTGTAAATAGATACAATAGTTATATAATGTCTTTTCAAAATAACTAATAAAAATAACTAACCATTGTTGTTAAAAGAGATAAATTAGAGAAAAATAAAAAACTAAGGATACAATATTTGGGTTAAGCGGGCTGGTTCGAGTTCGGGTTGGGTTTGACCCGCTAATTTACGGGTTTTTTGGGTTCAGTTTATTTCGGGTTCGGGTCGAGAAAATTGTATTCAAAACCCAAAATTTTTAGGCGGGTTTGGGTCGGATTTTCGGGTCGGATCAATTTTTGACAAGTCTGTGGTGGGAGTGTGATGCAGGTAATGGGGCAATGTATTCACCCCAAGAACCTTATAGTTCTAGTTAGTAATTCTACGACAGGTAAATAAATTTGTACTTGTAAGTTTTAATGCCATTGTACGACGGGCAAGCCAAACATTAGCTGCTCATGGCTATTGACTTGACGCGTAGGTATATGGATTCTTATAGCATTCTTATGTAGTTGTGTGATCTACAGAAGTTAGCCCTCGGCTTTGCACTCATGAAGGTCAACACATATGCGGATATTCTCACCTGGGAGGTGATTCATCCGTCATATCCAATGTAGAACAAGTATGAACTCCACATAATAGACACTGAAGCTTATTCGAAGGAGATGTTTGCTTTACAACATATTTATGTAACACTGTTTGAATTTATGTTGTAGTGGTTACAATTGCAGTATGTTTGTTATGATCTACATGGATCTCCTAGCACTGAAGGTGGACAACATATCTTTCACACAGAAGGATATACGTATTATGCAAGATAAATGTCTCACCGACATACGTCGTGGAAGAATTAGGAACTTTCCCACATCACTAGCAAGTTAGCATACAGTCCAACCTCTAATTTTTTTTGGGGTGATCAGTGATTTTTCTGTTATGTAACCTATGAGATGCTGCCATAACAATAAGTTATCAAGTGTGCATTAGTGTATCTAGCATTGGGGGGTTTCTTTTTGACTTAACGTGGGACCCCGCCTTCCCAGGGGGTTATCCCCTTTATTCATTGTCTGTGATTATATGGCCACCCATTGTTGAGCACAATAGTCGGTAGAGTAGTTTTTTTTGGTGGCATTCTGCCTTTGAGGTTATCCCCCAATGAGTATGTATTGTATGTAATCACTTTATAGTAGATGTGAATAATGTGCAAATTAATGTACATAAGGTTATTACTGACAATGGATGTTGGGACGTAGTAACCAAGAGTGACAAGGTCGTCCACCCCATGTATGTTGGTGGTAAACCACACACCCATGGACATATGCATATGATTCTAACACTTTAAAATGTATTGTGTGTTTGCAGGCCACTAATGTTCGGTGGTACATTACGTTGTCAATATCGTTGTTCTGAATAAAAGGAACTTACCACACTAGAACCCAGTGTTTACCTAGGTTTGCATTATACAGCGGCCAAGTTTATAAGCTATAAATGTTATGTCTTTGTGCCCGTTATGGGAATCAACATTTACATGGCATAACATTATGTAAACAAAGATATAAATGCATACATAAGTGCAAAGTATAGGAGCATATGAGTATATTATATAGAGACAGCCATTTGTCAGTTCCGTAGAAACACATCAATGGACACGTGATTCACTAGCAAAATATGTTACATATGAATCCTTATACCACCATACCCTATCATCCCCTGTTGATATAGCCAATCTACCTAACCCAAGTTAGTGATCATGCTGATGTTGTTACAAGGACACGACGAAGTTAGATATATATCACATTTCACATGTTCGACAAAAAAAAAATGTTATTTTTGTATGTTACACTTAGGGAAATAATGTCTTCTCTATCCACATGTTTAGTCCTCCCAATACATATCCAAAAATATCCTGCGCAAAACATATATGTACTGACCACTACATATCAAGCCAATGGGGTTGGGATCAAGAGTACTCAAAAAAGTACAGGTTGTGCACCCCAGTATCATGTACTTATCCCAGCAAATACCGGTAATAGCATGAACAATGAAATTACGCTTGTAAACATCTACATTTTAGGACACCATTTAGTGCAGCAAAGGTCATGACTCAACTTCACATTGGAGTCCTTTAAAGCCCTCATTTTTATGCCATTGTCTAAGAATGTAGCCTTTATCTTAAAAATAGAAAGTTCTAATTGTGAAATCAGAATTGCCTTATTTTCCTTTGTCATGCTCCGCTTGAACCCCTCATCATGGTTGGAAGTCCTATGTACAAGGATCATGGGATAAATGTGATTATTCAACTATAAAATGTACGACTTAAAGTGCATAAGTTGATTCATCGAGGTGTACCTCACGACAAACTGATCGGCATTTGTTAGGCACATCGGGGTCAACGACATAGTCAGCGGGTACACCATATCCATATAATATCACAAAGTCAGCTGCATGTTGGAAAGTCTTGGATGGTACCAAGCTTTGTCATTTAATTGAAGAAGAAGCATCAGATGGTAACTGGTCATTCATATCCATTGCTTCCAAGTTGAAGCTTGCAATTAATGATGGTGTTTATGGTGTTGGTTGGGGATAAAACTTATGGGTAATACCTTATTAAGCATAAATAGTGGAGCAATTAATAGTGGATGTGGGGTAGATGTCCTTATGGGGTTGGCATGCAGAGGTTGGCGCCTTAATTTCCTACTAAGCACCATCAATTATTGTTGTGGAGAGTGTGGACCTTAAATGGCCATGTCATGCATTCCCATGTGAGGGAATTAAATAATGACTTAGGAATTAATTAATTGCCCCACCATTACCAAGTTAAACTATATACGTTACGTTTGCATTCCTTGGTAAACACTTCTTGGTGTCCAAAGTTTGATATTGTGGAGTATTACTTTGGCACTAATGTCTAACTACAAAATCTTACTTTATTGATAACATATGTCTTATATTTCATAACGCGTGTTTGTGGAGTTGAAAAATCAGTCACCTCAGGGTTAGCTCCTGGTAGTGTCCAATATAAACGTGTTTATACTACCTTATCACAAACCGAACACAGTTCTTTATAGGAATGAAAAAGCATTCCATACGTAAGCTTGTATAAACCATCATTACAAATCTAACATGTTTGACACAATAATTCCTCAAAATACCAATTACCCATTTCACAGTTTAAAACTAATATATAATGACATTATGGTTCAAATGAACTTCAAATACCATAGTAAATAATTACCCAACATACAAACACTAATTGAACATGTTTCCCATACACATTATTTGGCTAACTACCGAGTTCCAATACATACAGAATACTACACACTAAGAACTACCATCTAATGCCTTCACCAAATAGATGCATTTAGCACAAGCATTGCGTTAGGAAAAAAGTCTTGATCGGAACTCCTTCCACCCATCACCATCACAAAAAATACCCCTCAAAAAATACACCAAAATGGAAGGCCCCTTCCACTGGCTCCTTCGCTGACCATCCATTACTAAGCTAATGATAATGTGTAACTAGCTTCATGAAGAGCTGAAGGATTTAGTATGCATAATTCCATGTGACCCACACAATGAACAATAGGTTCACAATTGCAGATACGATAAACCTTTCCTTCCATTTCCTCAATTCCACCTTAATATTTATATCCCTGGCCCTGTCTTTATGTTGGATAAATTGATGGTCATTTCATCCAATGCGAATCACATCTCACACCTATCGGAGCTCCGCTACTAACTCATCTATTACTTCCCTAGCTTGTTTTGGATAATCAAGATCAATTATGTTGAAGTACGGGCATGCATTTACATTCTACATATTATCACAAGGGAACAACATAACCAATATGTGGGGTTAGTGTGGCAAAAAGTGAACTCGGTATTTGATGCAGTAGTGTACCTTATAATAAAATACGACATTACCTGTCAAGGACACACCATGAAACGATAGCGGTAGTTGTCGTCAGTTTCAAGCACAATAGCTTCCAACCCATAATGGCAATAATACTTCTCACCACTATTAAAATAACTTAAAGTGGCCCTAGAAGCAGTGGAAGGCTAGCTATACGACCTTGTTCTTGAAGGGCCTACCATGTGATCTACAAAGGGTGGTTATAGTTAAGTACAAGGCAACTATGGAAGAGAGTAAATGGTAGTTGTTGCCTGGCATGTTTAGTGGAAATGGTTGCGTTAATACAGGGGTCCCTTCTTATGTTGAAAATGGTATACAATACATTGCAACTGTAGTTTCAAATTTACTTCGTCTGAATCCTTGTCTGTTATGTGAATAGCTAGTCTACCTTATATTGTATTACATGTCCCCAAGGTACACCAATAAGTAATACGTGGTAAACCTATAACTTACAATATAACAAGTGTTCCACTAACCCTATAAGGATGCAAAAGAAATGAACCTAACTATATAAGCTAAAACATATGTATACCTTGTTTAGAACTTTGTAATACCCTGGTTTACTGAGAAAAATGGTGAGGTAAATCACAATTGAGATGGTTGATAGTTGTGACCATTTAGTACTACTAATACTATGTAAGTGCACATCCAGTGTCGCTGACCTTCACATAAGCCACTATAAATACGAACTTTAGTGCATTGATGAAGCGAACAAGTACTTAATAAATTCACTACATCCCACTACTTAAATGCAGTGCTAGAGTAGGTGTTTCATTCTTGAGCAGAGTAAATGTTGTACTCGTACATGATGCACGTACACACAAGTTTAGAATCTATATTGGATAGTTTCATTAATCTATTATGATGAATGGGACAATGTTTTGCGAATAAGCAACGCTTATGTACACATTTCATTAAATAACCATCATTGGGTTACACTTGTTCCTTTCTAATACAATGTTATGTTCCAAACTTAGCATCAACTACAACCAACTAATTTGCTCAACCCTTCACTTATCCACACCAACATCAATGGCATCCATTGGCATCAATATTGAGGAATGAAATCCTCTATCGGCCCCTTTCCATAATATTAGTTGGATGGACCGTCCAAATTTTATCCCCATTGATAACCTAACCCTACAATCTTTTATGGACTTTCTAGTATAATCATGGGACCACTTCCATTGTGTGACCCGTTAAAGATTGCGAAACCTAGGGTGCATGCTTTCCTCATCGGTACATGTTTCGATAAAAATTCCAATTGTTAGTGAGTTTCGTTCTAATTGGACCGAAGAACAATGACGTTCTCCTTGGCTCGATGGTAGATCACTCTTACAAATTCAACAAGTTATTACAGAAGAAGGCCTGCTCAAAGGGTTCAACATAGAACCCATCCCCACACCATCAATCACCCCACATAGGACCTTTGCAATATCCCAATCCATATTGACATACGAATTTAACAAGTGGAGCGTTGACACGTATATGCACATCTTATAGAAAACTCAAGATAGGGCTCAAGTGGACATAATGTCAACACCCATAGAAGAGGGGAATGGCATTAAATACACGGTAAACATGTTCGCTAGTAAGTCACGTATTGGCATCCCTCCATGGGTGAGTGATTATTGCCAGAGTGATATTCGTATTGCTATTAGGAATTGTAGAGGCACTGCACACGTAACTTTCCTACCGAATTTAAGGATATTTCTTTTAGCCACTAGGGCCCCCGTTATGGTGGTTATAGATATTAGAATGGGAGATGAAAATACGAGGGAGATATTGCAAAGAACTGGAATGAGCCATGGCTTCACAGACCCATGGCCTTTGTAAGTGGTGTCCATCTCTTTTAGGACTCATCAAAAGTGTTCTTGGTGCCAGACAAGTTCGACCATATGCACATAACTTTAATGGTGAAGGTAAAAAATTTGCATTGTCGCCTATTCAATATATACCTTCCCTTTTTGTTTATACTCTTAGCTTCGAAAGATAGAGTATTTCCATTGTGTACATTTGTAAAGCTGATGAATCACATGTTTGCTTATATGCTTATAGGGAGTTTAATAATGATGCAACATAAACAACTATGGTTGCTACTAGTGGACTATTTGGAGGTGTTGCTTAAAGCGCAAGCTTAGTTAGTACTTCATAATTTCAACATTCTCTAAGGTGGTTTGATTTCCTATTACCATTTCCTTCATAATATGTGTATGTTTGACTACTAGTCCTTTATTTCTATCTACACAATAACCTTTTAATACCCCTTTACGTAGTCCACATTGATATAGTTGTCTGCTATTCAATGTTTGTTTACTAGTGTGCACTTCAATCTTGTTGTACTTAAGTTAGCCTTCATACTCACAAATGCCCTTTCTCATAACTCCCCTCACCCATCGACATAACTATATTAAACCGGTTTTTAGAGTCACTACATTTACCTTAGGTTAAATATTCAAGTCAATTTCATTATGAAGTAGAACGAATCCCCAGAACATGGTCCACATTATTCATTAATAATACAGAACTGGTTCATGCACTGATCTGTCTATACAATAAATGAAGACGACTTGAAAGAGACATGTACAGTACAGGAATCCATGCACGACTATATACTTGTACCATAGTGCACACACATACATATTTCACCTTCCACAATGTCCCCCCACCACCCACTTCCTCCTAATAGGAAGTGCGTGGTATACCTGTAGTTAGACTGCAACTCACCAAGGTGAACATGCATAATACTGGTGAACCTATAGTATTTACAAACCAATTAATTTTCTCTCTATATTTACATGCGATTTTGAACATGTGAGATACACATGACTATGTGGCTTGGTGAACATAGACAGGTATTGCATGAGAAGAGATCGTTTTGTAAATTACCAACATTTGGTATGTTGTCATAATGGTTAATACGTTTATAGTGACTATTGCATATCCATGCACCACACCAACCTATTGCACATGTTACCCATCTTCAGCAATGACACACTTATGACACGTACTTGATTATGTACACCATTAAAAAACCTATACACCATTAAAAAACCTATACATGATCATTCATCACTTATACAGACACAAGTGCACATATGCAAGCAATGCCCTTCCAATATTTCAAATTTACTCTGTCTAGCCACATATGATTCATTGATTACCATGTTAAACATTACACGGGCACCAGATGACTAATGCTAATGGGTGGAACCGTTTCACCTGCCAAATAAAAACCAAAATAAAAACTTACAACATGCCCTATCATTCAATCGAACACCACCTAAAATTTTCTATTTCAGTTGAGCTATGATGCAGTTCATGTATCACTTTCTATACACTACTTGCATAGGTAAACATGGCACTTATTTAGGGTAAATAAGTAAGGCTCCTCAGAGCAATAACCCTACAAAGGGCAAGTTCCATATGCAAAACAAATGATGCCTATGCTGTGACATGTATGCAAATGTGACCATCTCCTACAACAAAAACCATAACCAGATGCAATCACAACACCCATTTCATATAAAAAACAAATGTTGGTACATATCATCATGGCATGGGTGTGCCTGTGACACACTTACCATCCAACAGATTTTCAATGTGCAGAACATCACCTTCATAACTTGCATCAAAGTCAGCTTGGGGATTACAATAGGTGCACCTCGTGTGTTCAACTTTGCTGAATTTTGAGCACCTTCGCAATTTTTTGTCCTGGGTTTAAGACTCTTTGCGCTTTGACGGCTTCCTACCAGGTTATCGTCCATTAATCGGGAGTAATATGCGCCGATTGCACTTCTCATCAAGTTTTTCTCCATTAATCACAAGCCCTGTCCTGTCATCAACTTCTCCCATGTTGTGTGTTTCCAATGGGTGGACAAGTTTTTTATATATGAGCTGCTGAGTCATAGTCTTATAAATTGGTTGCACATATTCATAAACCTATAAGTTCATCTTTGCTATCACAGCCAAAGCATGACAGCATAGAAGGCCTCACATTTGTCATTACTTACAAGTGCAAGTTTGTTGGCCCAACTTCACTACTAATTTACATTTGTTGGTCAACTCCACACTGTACTCGCCTAGCATCAAACTGTAGCACTTGATGGCTGCAATACAACCCATCTTCTTATATGTGTTGAACAACTTCTGCTCCATTCTCTCCCATACCCCATTCTTCCACTTTAGAATGTCCTGCTTATGTTTGTCCATCTTCTTCCATAGCTTCTCTAGGTGGCCATTCATAAGCCAAGGGATGGGCATAGGCGGTAGTCATCTCATCCAATTGTTCCACCTTTCTATGACATTGTTGTTCACTCTATCCCATCTCTCCTTAACAAACTTAGAAGTAACCAATGTTCTCCTCCACCCTGGTACCAAGCTTTGCCTTGTAGTACATCAACTCCCGTAATGCAGTATTGTATTCCCCTACTGTTGGAGCATACACCACTATGTAGAACATTTCATTCAGTATGGTACTCCTTACCATGCTTCTTTATGGATACCATGCTTGGCTGTCTCCTTTAAGAAGTTCTCCGTCAAGTGACGTAGGCAGCAGCTATGTTACTCCTTACCAAACACTTGTGCAACAGCATCCAGAATCATTACGTTCCTATCCGACATTATCACCGGCTTCAAACCCCCTAAACACTCAGCAACCATTTTCAAAAACCACGTCCATTGTTCAATTTTCTCACCGTACACTACGCCATATGCGAAGTTAAAGAGGTTGTTGTCCGCATCCAGGGCATAAGTGGCAAGCAAAGTCCCCTTATAAGGTCTGCTGAGATGGGTGTCATCCACACATGATGTCCTCATACACCCAAGTTTGAAATAGTTTACATTAGCAGCGTACGCAACAAACATCCTATAACACTTGTAACCATCAACCTCACAAAATGCCACAAATCCCTGGTTCACTCTGACGATGGCCATACACATCCATGGGAGTAATTTGTAATGATGGACTGGCTTCCCAAGCACTATCATGCACATAAACTCTCTCCCCCTCCATGACTGCATGTATGTTAAGTGAATCCCTAACTCCAACTCTCAATCTTGCATAATGTTTTTGGGAGAATAATCAAGATACAACCGCACTTTATTTTCAATGGGGTACACAATAGCTCGGCTTTAGCACGTCATCTTTTCCATATACCCATCTGACACTACTCCCCAATATTATGTTTATACTGCCCTCTAAAATCTTTCAAAGACATCCCCTATGTGTTCCTTCCATCGCTAACACATATGTAGAATCGACATCCAGTAGCATTGCATCTCACTACAATTCTTTGCTTGCAATTCCTCTCAAATTGATAGTTGAAGTGGTTTGCTATTGCATACTTGCAAATTATTTAATGAAAAGCTTCTGTCATTAAAATATCTATCCCTTTCCCCTGATTAATTTTTTTCATATGCTCAGCTTGTGATAGTAAGTTTGGGTTTGCATACTTGATTGTGGCCAAACATTGTTATTGTCATTATTCCCTTCAGCATGCACTTTTTCTTTAGTCATTTCATCAGAGCCTTTCTCTATTGTCTCCTCATCACCCACATCATCTGACATAACAGAGATCTCATCATCATCTGATAATCTAATGATCTCCCTGCCTAGTCTCAGCCTGGTTTGTAGCTGCTTACCTCTACATTTGCCTCTTTCATGGACCAATGACCTGTAATTCCAATCACAATAACAAATTAGTCATCAATTTTTTTATCTTGCTCTTAGTAATGTATTTCATCATATACATCTTTATCAATGACCTACCTTTTCACTGGTACTTGTTGCCATCTCCTTTTCGATCCAGTTGCACAGCATCATGGCTATTTCTCCTACTCGTGTCACATACCATGCCATCATCACAAGTGTGTATTCGTCCTTCACATAAGCAACACTCTTCTGTGCTCGCCTCATTAGACCAATGTTTCCACCCACATATAGATAGTCATGCTCATCATTTCCCTTAAAAATTATCCTCACATCCGTATCGCCCTCAACTGCCGTTAACATTTGTGTATCGTACTTTAAACTGTACCATAGTTTCTGCTCTGACAAATCACTCCCTGTAATCTCCTTCATCATTCTTAGTGCCTCCTCCAATCCCATTCCTTCCTTCTCCACCACGCATTTTATTTACCCTCCGCCATATGTTACTTTTCCATCCCCACTTTGCTCCAACATTCCCCCTATAATACATACATAACTATTTCCCTCCCCCACCAGCGTCTCCTTCAATGACAACAAATAAATCCCTTATTTATGATCGTCCTAATGGCCAGTGCCTTGTACCCCTTCCCAAACAACTTACTACCTTTAATCTCCCTCAGACGTATGAATTTGCCCTACATGTCATAGGGTTACAACATTTTATCAAATCAAACATTCGTGCGCACTACTCCAATATAGATTTACCCAATTGCTACACTATGTCTACCACAGCATATAAACCTAGGTTGATTAGATGGGTTTTATTATTCTAACAGTTTGACATCGAGATAGTAGACAAACCTGGAGCACAGAATTTAGTAGCTAACCATTTGAGTAGACTAGAGAATGGGGAAGAGGGAAACTCACTTAGTGACCAGTTCCTAAATGAACCTTTATATGCTGTGACTACTTGTAATCTCTCTTGGTATGCAGACATAGTCAATTACCTAGTAACTAAGGAATTCCCCACAGACTTGTCTAGAGTAGAGAAGGAGAAAATTAGAGCCCAAGCTAAGTACTTCTTATGGGATGAGCCATACTTGTGGAAATTTTACGATGATCAGATTATTAGACAATGTGTAGATGTCACTCCATTCTTACCTTTTATCATTTTTCTGAGAGTGGGGGACACTTTGGTCCTAAGAGAATAGCTCATAAAGTCTTAGAGTGTGGTCTTTACTGGCCTTCGATTGTTGAAGATGCTTATGAATTCTGCAGGCGATGTGAACCTTTGTTAGAGAACAGGTAATCTATCTTGGAAAAATCAAATGCCCTTACATAGCATTTATATTTGTGAACTTTTTGATGTGTGGGGTGTTGATTTTATGGGACCATTTCCCCCTTCATGTGGTTGTACTTACATTCTCTTGTTTGTGGATTACGTTTGTAAATGGGTTGAAGCTATGGCTATGAGAACTGAGGATGCTAGGACTGTGGTTAAAAATGTCAAATCCCTTATTCTGCATAGATATGGAGTACCTAAAGCACTCATTAGTGATATGGGACACATTTCTGCAACACAACCTTAGGCGCCCTATTAGCTAAATATTACGTCACTCATAAGGTGCCCACTGGTTATCACCACTAAACAAATGGCCAAGTTGAGATTTCAAATAGGGAGATTAAAAGTATTTTAGAGGAAGTGGTCAACCCAGACATAAAAGATTGGAGCCTTAAGTTAGAGGAAGCTCTTTAGGCTTACCGGACTGCATATAAGACACCTAGAGGCATGTCACCTTACCAATTAGTTTTTGGGAAGCCCTGTCATTTACCTATTGAATTAGAGCATAAATCTTATCGGGCTGTTAAGCAGTGCAACCTAGCTTATGACTTAGCAGGTAAGGAGAGGAAATTGTAGTTGCAGGAATTAGAGGAATTGAGATTAGAGGCCTATAACAATTCTGTGATCTACAAGGGTAAGGCCAAGGCATTTCATAATGCTAAGTTGTCTAGGAAAAAATTTCAAGTGGGTGAAAAAGTTCTGCTATTTAGTTCTAAATTGAGACTCTTTCCGAGCAAGCTTAAATCTAGATGGCTAGGACCTTTTGTAGTAACCAGTGTCCATCCTCACGGTGCTGTTGAGATTCAAAGCTTCTCTACTAATAAAATTTTCAAAGTGAATGGACACATGTTGAAATATTTCACGGATGGAGACTCTATGAATTTTATTGAAGAAATCACTATATTGGGAAACCGCATTGAATGAACTCCACAGAGCCAAATGTCCACATACCTAAACCATGGGATAGCTGGTTAGGAGGCATCCTCAGTGCAAGTAATGGAATCGTTATCAAGTGGAATATTCATGGTGTTTCTAAGTCAAAGTTGCAAGTACTTTCAATCCAAACCTTTGAGGTACCGATGTGTTAAGCAAGATAGAAAAATCAATTAAACATTATTTATATTACTATCTTGCCTAAGCATGGCTCAAAGAGAAGAAGTGCAACCACACTCCCAAGGGGAGAAGATATTCGAAGTAAAGAGCAAGGTGAATTCAAAAGTAAAGTGAAGTATGATGCTCTCCTTGGCCAGGAAACCACCATACCACTACTTATCCAAATATTTCTACCATCTCGCCTTAAGCCAAAATCCCTTTAAAAGTCCTCTAGATTGGCATATATTAAGGGTAAATGGGGTAAATAGTCGGATTCTATATCTTGACAAAGAAAATTAGAGTTTTAAACTCTAAGTGACAGTTGCATGTTTATTTTCTTGACCTACAAGGAGATAAATTATAAATTTTCATTTTTTTCTTGAGCAAGTTGAGTCTGGTTGGATTTTATGTTCATGTAAGATTTATAAGAAGGGTTTAAGGGTAGATTATTACATAATCTAGGATACCGTTGCACGAGGACGTCCAAAGTCTAAGTGTGGGAGAATTTGTTAAGTCTTATTTTAGGCATATTTTTTATGAGTTATTAATTTATTTTATGTTGTTAATTTGTCTAATATTTGTCGTTTTTATATTGTTTTGGAAATAAAGGTTTAAATCTAGACTCATAAAAAATGGAGAAATTAAGCAAAAAGAAGGCTGAAGATTTGGTGCACCACCATGAGGCTAGAAGAATCAGTAAAAAAAAAAAAAAACCCCCAAGACTCAGTATCCTACTTACTTTACAATTCCCCATCGACACAACTACTCACCACCTTCCTATTGTAACTCCAAAAATTTCTCCACACCATCATCACCTTGATCACCAGTCCCACCATTAGCCTCCACATCATCTCGCCTAACTCCCCATATCACGCACCCACTTAATTATCAGCTCCTAGACTCACACCTAACCTCTCATTACCATCAACCAAAAATAGCTTGACCTCATACACAACACCACCCAAAAATCTCGCTCACCCATCATCACATATTATCATCATCACCGATAATCATGCTTAACTCCAAAAAAAATCCCTAATCTCATGTGATCAACTCTCCTACATGGCATCACTACCAAACGCCCACCACAAAATCTCGCCTATCTTCTCTCCACATCATCAGGCACCCTATGGCACCACCATCATATATCATATTTTTGCCATTATTTATAGCCAACATCACCTTCCAGAAAACACAACCATGCCTACCCTTCATTAATCATATATCATCCATCGTACATCATCACATACATAGTGATGAACGCATCAGCCCCATCTCCCACCATATATTATCATCGCAGCATCTCCATCGTCACAAACATCATGCCTACCCTTCATTAATCATATATCATCCATCGTACATCATCACATACATAGTGATGAACGCATGATCATCAGCCCCATCTCCCACCATATATTATCATCGCAGCATCTCCATCGTCACAAACATCAGCCCTTTTCCCCTTCTTCCTTGCCAGTACTGGGCTTCCAAGACAAACCCATCTGACCACCCCCAAGTCATCTCCGCTGCTACTGTGTGCCGCTACTGTGCTATCGCTGAAACAGAGTGTTGAGTTCGAAAACTTGCACGCTTGTTTTGGTTGTCATTCGAATCTTTCTATTCTTTGATTTATTCTTAGCATTATAGAATTAGTTTATTTTATTTGTTTTTCCTTTTGTTTAATCCAAACATGTTAAATGAATTAGGTTGCGGTTTATTTAACATTTTAGGTTAAATTTTATTCCTGTTGACTTGATTGTGTGAAACTATGTCAAATTTATGTTTTGAAATTTGATTGTTATTCATGTTTATTTCGTTGTTTAATTTTGATATCTTGTGAAAATTTGATTCATTAAAATTGTTATTATAGAAATTAATTTAAGGCTGGTCTTGATTAATTTTTTTATGACTTGAATTAGGTTTTGAGACAAGCAATAGCTAATTGTAATTGTTGGTAATTGTAATTTGCTGGGGTTAGACATATTCAATGCTCTAATTAAATTATTTAACTTATGCTGGTATAAATTAGTTGATATAATTATAAGAGTTCAAATCTAGGGTTGGTCTTAGAGGTTATACTAAAAATCGGAAAAGAACCATTGGTGGATTTTTTCTAGTGTCTAGCTATTAAAAAAATGAATGATGTATAGTATTAATGATAGATGTAAATTATGGCATGGTGAATCATAATTAGCTCAAGTGATTTATTTGATTTCATATTTTTAATAATTATTTGTTGTATTCTAGTTAATTTCCTTTAGTTTATGAATTTTAATTCTTAAATTTATAGATTTTAATATTAAATTCGTTTACCCCCCAAAAGAGTAGTGTTTTAAGAGTGTCTTAGTAATTTAATATTGGTTATATTTAGATTTTTAGTGTGGTTAAATTCTCATATTTATTTTCTATTCTATTTTTCTGATATTTACGAGTTTGTTAGAAATTAGGCTAAAAATAGTTCATTTTGTGTTTTTTTTCATGTTTTATTCAATTTTAGGGTTTATTTAGTATCCTAATCTACTTCCATTTAATTTCAGAATTTTTGGAAATTATTTCATAATTTTCAGAATTATTTCGAGAATTGAATACGTGTAGGTTTTTACTTTAATAAATCTGAAAATTACGTTACTAATTTTTATTTTCGGTTTTTAGGGTTTTATTAAGTCTAGAAAATTAAATTCTATAATCTGGGTGAATTCATCATTTATTTTTGTATTTAATTAAGTGTAGTTTATTAGTTTTCTGATTTCAGATTTTATTTTTAGTTTTAATTTTCTGCATTTATCTTCTGTTGTCTTTTTTTGAAATTAATTAAATATAATTCTGGGAATAAATTTATGAATTTGCATTAATGGAGATTATTTTTCGTGATTAGCGATATTAATATTCTGCCTGTTAATTTTCTGTTTTAATTTTTCTTTTTATTTTCTTAGTTAATTGTTTATATTTTTAGTTGTTAATTTATTAATTGTTCTTTTCTTAGTTTAAATCCCCCCTTTAATAGCTTGATATTTAGTTGTGATTTGGTGATTTTGGAATTATCAAAATCTTAGGTCTAAATTAGGTTTTAAAATCTGATTTTATTTTCTAGGGCAATCTTGTTAGTTTGTTGATTTTAAGTTTAAAATTAGTAATTGTTGATTATTTTTACATTTTCTATTATTTTAGGGTTTTAAAAGTTCCTTTTTTTAATGAAGATTAATTCTGGAATTTTCTGATTTTATTTAATAGTTTTTCCAAATTTTATTTCTAAACTTGTTCTAGGGTTAAAGTGCAGTTTTGAGTGTCATAAATCTTAAAATTTAGTTTTTTACTCTATATTTTGTGTTTTAGGATTTATTTTTAGTGTAGTGAGTCAGGAAGTTTATTGTGGATATTTTTATTTTTATTTTTCATTTCTTTAATTAGTGCAGAATAATTTATTTTGATTTTCTGTTTTAGATATCTTTAATTTTATTTTAGGTTTTAATTCTGTTTCTTTATTTTATAAATATTATTAATTAAATTTCACGGTAAGTATAGGCTAGGTTTATTAGTGAATTTCATAGCTTTATTTTCATTTTTATTTTCTGTTTAGCATTTTTCTGCAAATTTCTATATAATTTGCAGTTCTTGAGTTTTTGTTTTGAATTTTCTGGGATAACTTGTTAATAATCTGAGTGTTTTAGTATTTTTCCAAGGTTTATCATATCTAGAAATATTTTTCCATTATTTTATATTTTATTTTTCTGAATTATATTTTCTGTTTTGGTTTTTTCTTTGATTTTTGCACTATTTTCTAATTTTATTGATTACATTATTGTAATCTGATTTTTAAACAGTTCTAGGAGCATTTTTAGATTCAGATTATTAAGCATGATGGAGTAGTTTTTCATATTTTTCTTAGTTAATTTGGATTTATATAAATTAATTTGATAAAATTTGAACTAGATATTAGGTAAACGTAAAAATTTATGTCTCTCTCCGTGGATGGACCCTTACTTGCGCTATATTACACACTAAATTGAGAGTAAGGAAAATTTAAATTTGTTCAAGTAATATGACTAAAGTTTCTAACACAATTCAATTATAATTACCCAATGATGACACCCCTACTACCATGGTATATACGCAATATAATTGTGGCATACATGCATACCCACACAAATGCGATTCACAACGTACAATAACAAGCCCATTCTACTAAAACCTTAATAAAATTTACCACCAACTAGTACAACATGCTTACTATACACCCAACGACTTGTCTCGGTCTGCCTATTAGAATTTACATGTATACCATACCAACTACTTATATTCTATGTCAGTAAAATGAGCTTGTTGTCATTATTGTTGTCGTTATGAACAGTAATTCACCGGGTATATATATATGCCATGATATTGTTCACTGTCTATCATGGTAGACAGTGGTCCTTCGTGTGTATTCCAAAATGCATGGAGATGTAGTTACGGTCTATCATCGTTTGAAGAAAGTCAGTCATAAAAAGGAAAAACAAAATTTCCTATTCACAAAACCCAAAATCATCCAAAGCTACACCAACATTAAGTACTCAAACAACATTTTCAAAATTTTTTACATAACTCAGGGCTTAGTGAACTCGTTTACGGGCTAAATGATCGTTCTTTCCAAGTGAGGTACAAACTGCTTATTCTCTTACTATTGATGCTCTACTCCTCTTCACTAGCACTGGAACCTCCTCTTGATCTGCTTCGCCTCTACTGCTCTTCTTCTTCCTTACTTTCTCTATTCTTCTTCTTCTTCCCTCACTTTTTCTGCATGTGCTCCTTTTCTCGCCACTTTCTCTCTCTACCATGCCCTATTATCTCTCTACACTATGCTGCTTGTGAATAGGAATGGGAACCCTGGGTTTCCCTTTCAAGAACTGCTTTACTATCTCTCCGTGTTGCCAAACAAAATCCCCCACATTCCTATGGACATTTTGGTAATTCAACTTTACATTAGAATTTTAGTAAATTTATTTTTCCTCCAAATTCAACACCAGTTTGTTGAGAAAAAGATGGGTCAGTTATCACTCATTTTAAGTATGACCACCTTGTAAATTTCCCTTAACTATAGAACCACATTCACAAACTCCAATCAATAACACCAATAATTACATGTTGTTTTTTTTTTGGGTCTGTAAAATATTAGAAACATTAAAACAATAACTAACACATAATGACTATCTAGGTGCCTACAAGAAAAGAGTCATTATCTTGCTGCAATGGCCAAACAAACTTAGTGAATACATGACTTGCAACATTATTCGTCTTCTTTTCTCCTATCTGGGTGATTAATTCTATGACATCGCACTTAGCACCTTAGACTTCTACTTTCAGGATTGAGCCTGATTGACCTGGTTTTGTTGAAGTTGGCTACCTTCAGTTTGCACCCATCTCTTGAATCGTTTATCTCCTTTGCAGTCTTCCCTGCACCATACACATGAGTTGGATTTAAATAACGTCACATCATACCTTTTCCTGGTTAGAACTATTTCTGCTTTCCTCATAGATCTTCTCTTTTGCCATGATTGATGCTTCTTTCGATTGTTTGTTTTCCTTACTTTTTGACCTATTTGAGTATATGCAGAAAATTGAAAGGCATAGATTGATTCTTCTTCCGGACATGCCGAGTGGTTCTGTGAGTGACTGAATCCATCATAACAATGCTTGAATTATCTTCGGTGGTAGTGCTTAGGGTTTTGTAACCTTCCTAGACACTTCCTGTTTCTCCACTATAGGGCTATCCCTTCTCCGTGGCAGAATAATCAAATTGGTCATTAACCTACTTCCGCAGACTTCCATTGCTAATCCTTTCGTAATTCTTTTGTAGCTTGAGTAGGACAACCAAAGGGATTTTTGTGGGTGCATTTTATTATTTTTCCTTGTCCAAAAGGAAGATGTAATTTTTAAAAAGAGCAAAAAAAATATATATATATATATATATATATTTTCTATGAATAACATGACAATTAAATTAATAAACAATCTATAAACCCATCTAAATATGAAAAACATACTCTAAATATGTATGAACTAAAAGCCCCTCCAATGGCTGCTTCGCGAGCCAAAACGGAGGAGAGAGAAAGGGGTGAGCGGGCGAGATGTGCTCCGCTGGTCAGCTCGCGGCAGCTGCCTCACGTGGAGGCTCACGAAGGAGAGCCAGCTCCCACGAGCCTATGGCTGCTTTTGGATTTTTTAAATATTTTTTGATTAATTTTTTTTAATTTTATAAATAAGGTTGTGTGTAATAGAGTCGGTTCATGGGTATTATTTTATCTGGTGAGCCAAAGTGGTGGGCCTTTTGTTGGAGAAAGAGATGATTGTGAGCAAAAAAGTTGGATCACAAGCTGATGTGCCAGAGGTAGATCCTCATCGGTGAGCCAAAAAAATGACTCACTATTAGAAATGCCGTAAATTTAACCTACCTAAAGTGTCATGTATAAAGAAGTAGTCAAATAATAAAACATTAATTTTTTTTGATAGGCAAATAATAATACATTAATACTCTAACAACTTTGTAACAATGATTTAAAGTTCCTTCTTCTACTTTATTGTTTTTTTTTTTTTTTTTCCAATTGAGTTTCGTTGAAACAAACACATATTACTTATGGTCACCTAATACGAAAGCATAGTTAAAATATAATGTCCTAATAGCCACCTCCTTCTTGTCTCATTAACCCAAGCAAATAAAGTGTTTTTTTTTTTTTGAGGGGTTCTATTTTCTAGTACCAAAGGAATTTTTTTTTTTTTAAAGAATAGCTAATTTTTTTTTTAAGTTGACTGTTTTTCTGAGATTGGATACAAAAAAGCTGGAAGAAATTATCTTCCCTTATTACGCACTCACAATAATTGTACAAAGAAGTCTAACCTCATGTACATACATGTGTTACTAGATGGATGGGAAAGAGTATGGCTACAATTCACCATATTACAGCAAGGCTCGAATCCAACAGATACTGAGAAAGCCACAAACTCAACATAATTCGAACTTATTTTAATTCAAAATTCACACGAATTGATTAGTGCGAGAACATATTATTTTTTACTTTTGATTAAATATAAGATATTTTCCAAAGGAGCGCGATTTTCAAAATCTCTACTAACATCATATCTCATGAAATCTTTTCACAGAAGATTCATACTTAATTTATCTTAGTTGTCAGTTGGTTTTGTTTTCTTGAAAAGATTTTTATCTTTTCCCTTTGAACGCTAATCCTTATTTTCCAGTTAGATATACACATTGAATAATTTTGGAGTGGCCCGGAAGCCAATGAAAGGACTACTATCCTATTAATTTGTAACGTGTCAGGTTCAGGCCCTGTTTCTTCCGTGGCATATTGTAGGTGTGAAACGGTAAGGAATGACAAAAAGTGGGCGAGAGTAGGTAGAAGCGGGAAGAAATGGAGGGGAGTGGGTGGGAGAGGTTTGTTGCATGTGGTAGTAGGGAAGAGTGGAATGGAGTGAGAGTATTAATATTAGTTATGTTAACGATTTGTATAACATAATAATAATTATTAATAATTATTATAATAACTATTATTATTAATTAACTATAAAAATAATAATTAATGATAATAATTTTAATATTAATAATAAAAATTAACAATAATAATAAAAATAATAATTCTTAATCATATTAATAAAAATAATCATAATAATTATTAATACCAATCAAAATAATTAATATCAATATAAATATTAATAATTATTATTAATTATTAATAGCAATAATAATTATTATTATAATTATTATAATTAATGAATATTAGTAATAATTACTAATATTAACGATTATAAATATTAATAATCATGATTTAATAATTAATTAGATAATAATAATTATTATTAATAATAATTACTATAAATCTTATTATTGATTAATAAAATTATTAATAATAATAATTAATACTTAATAATAAAATTAATTTCAAATTAATAACAAAAATTATAGCTAATCATTAATAACATTAATTACAATTATTACAATAATAACTGACTATAATTATTACAATAATATTCTTATTAACATTAATAATAATCATAATAATTGCTAATATTAATAATGATTATTATTCACATAAATATTAATATTAGTAGTGAAAACTAGTATTAATTATAATATTAATAATTATAATTATTATTATAATTATAATTACTATATTGGTTATTATTATTATCAATGAATATTGTGGTGATAAATACAATAATAATTATTTTTAAGATTAATGACTCTCCTTACTTTTAACAATAATAACAATAAATAGTAATAATGATAACAATAATAATAATAATTACTCATATTATTTATGATTAGTAATAATAAAATAATAATTAATAACAATAAGAAGAAAAGTAAGATTAGTATTAACGTTGTTAACGATAATAATGGATATTAATAATTTTTAATATTATTAACTATTATTCAAACATTAATTAATAACAATTATTTTTATTGCCAATATTAACAATAATTATTATTTATCTTGTTATTAATTAATAATAATAGTCACTAATAATAATTAATAATTAATAATAAATATAATACTAATTATTATTACTAATTAGTAATAAAAACAACAATTAATCATTAATAATACTAATTATCAATAATAATAATTAACAATAATAACTAAAATAATAATTCCAATTAAAAATTATAATCATGATAATTGTTACTATTAATAATTAATGTTAATATTAATATTAATGAAGATAAAGACAATGATTAATATTAATAAATAATTATTATCATTATAATTATCATTATTCTAACAATTATGATTATTAATGAATATTAGTAATAATTATAGTAATATTTTATATTAGTATTAATTATTACTATTGCTATAAATAATAATGACAATACATTAATGTTAATATTAAGAAAATAAAAATTACTAAATTATAGGGGCTCTGCGGCCGACAATCCTTCCGGCAAGCATCAATCCTGCAAAAAAGGCCACCCTAGATGTGGACCCAAGGAATGCCTCTCCGACGATCAAGCTAGTGCGAGGTCCCAGGGAAGTGACAAAACAACAAAAATAAATGACAAAAGTTCAGACATTTTTCGGGAAAAGTGATTTCTTTCTAGAGGGGGGTTTTGAGCATTCAGTACTTTGGGATGGTCAAGTTTTGTTGATATCACCTACCCCTTTCGAGGTAGGTAGGTGGGTATTTATAATCCTTGTAACTAGGGGCAAACTCGTAACTTAAAACATGATGCACCATCAATGGGCCCGAAGATGGATAACTCCCCCTGGGCTTGTGAAGGTTCAAAATGACCACGGGGCTTAGCCTACTCGTGTAATCACAGGGCCCTCGTCAGGGCCCCTGGTTAGGCCGAATCATTTAGCCACTCACATTTTATCTGCGGGCCCATCCCAATGAGGTAGGTAGGAGGAACGTGGAGCAAGTACAAAGAAGAGCTACTATTTATAGATTTGGGGTCACCTTACAGTTTTGAACTTGTACCATCTGTGAACATATGTGCCTCAGAGTTGAAGCTGGGTTGTTTTCCAGGTATCATGTGTGACCGAGGACTGCATGGTAAAGCCCTTAGCCCCTAGGGGCTAAAGATATACCAAACAGCCATAGCGAACGACCGAGGTTTGCGTCATAGGACTATTAGCCCCTTGGGGGCTAACGTTGTAGCGATTGCAAGAGACTCTTAGCCGCTTAGGAGCAAAAGGTGTAGCGAGCAGCCAAGGATCGTGCTAGAGGCCCATTAGCCTCATGGGAGCTGAAGGTGCAGGGAATGGCTAAAGGCCATGTTATGAGACCCTTAGCCCCTTGGGACTAAAAGCCGTGTTTTAGCACGACATGTTAGAGGATGAAGATTTGGACAATCCTAGGAGCACATTCCCTTGGATGGCTTTGGTGACGAGGCTAGTGATGATGACGATCCCACTGCCTAGGGTCCCAGTTCCTTCACCCCTCTTTTGCTCTCTACTCTTTTCTATTCATTGGTGGCTGTATTTCTTTTGGTTAAGTATTAATGAAGTTCTCCTTTCTAGCTACCTTTGCTTTTGATAACTTGTTATTTAACTTCTAACTATACATGCATTGTACCATCCTTACCCTAAGTGAAACAACAAGTGAGGGGGCAATGGCTTGATACCCTCAGCCCCTTGGGGGCTAAAGGTCTAGCAAATAGCCAAGGGCCGTGCTATGAAACCCTTAGCCCTTTGGGGGCTAAAGGTGTAGCAAATGATCGAAAACTATGTCATGAGACCCTTAGACCCGTAGGGGCTAAAGGTTTATGATAAGTGCTCAACATGTATATCATTTTAGGGCTATTTTGTGACATTTTTAGGAGAATATTGCGCTTATTGTTGTTATTTACTCTCCTATTCTCGATTTATGCTTGGGTATAGTTGTTTGATGTGTTTTACAAGATTTCTAGTCTTTTTACCTAACATTTGCTCTTCAATGGCTGTATTTTGAACTCTGGTCACCCATAGTATGCCACAACCGTAGTGCAAAGAATGAGCAAAAACCCAGTTCTAGTACAGACCATGGTTGGATCATGGTGCACCTCACAGGTTGGGGTGAGCTACAACTGTTGCCTCTTTGTTTTCCCTCGACTATGTGGCTGAGATTGACGGAGCTTTTCTCTATACGGTGACGTTCTGCAGCAATAGAAAGAAATCCAAGATCATTTAAAGCAAAGCAAAGTGTAGAGTAGCATAGATTAGTGCTTTAGTTTCTCAAATTTTGTAGTTTTTAGTTTGGTTTTTGTATTGGTGTGAGTCTTGGGTATGAGAGTTTGTTCTTGAGGTGGTTCTGAAGCCCTTGATTGAAGGTCATCTCAGTCAATCCCCCTTTCGCTCAGATTTCATCAATCATTGGTTAGTTTGTTAATATTTTATCATGTCTGAGTAGTTTTCTTTAGTCTAGGGATTTAGTAGTTTGTGGAATCGTTATTGGATCATGTTTTAATCTATACAATTATGCTTATCTTCGTGATTGGTTCGATTTTGTTTTGTCAAATGTTTCAATTGTTGTGAGTTGACTTTTGGCCGAAATTTGCTTGCACACCTGAAACAAACGAATGAAAAGCTGAAAGGTGATATTTGGTTGTTGGACTGCTTGATAAGGCCTAATGTAACTTCATCTCGAAAGAGAGATTTATATGTTAGGAGGGCTAGTAAGTAATCGAAGACGTTGAACTTGAATTGAGGCAAATTAGTTTGAAAGAATGACTTTTGCTTAGTTTAGGCAAATTTAGTTGATTTCGAAAGAATAGACTAAGTTTTTTTTGAAGAGATTACAATTCCTTGAATTTGACCAATAAGAAAAGAGCACATATTCATGATTTATATGTTAGGAGGGCTAGTAAGTAATCGAAGACGTTGAACTTGAATTGAGGCAAATTAGTTTGAAAGAATGACTTTTGCTTAGTTTAGGCAAATTTAGTTGATTTCGAAAGAATAGACTAAGTTTTTTTTGAAGAGATTACAATTCCTTGAATTTGACCAATAAGAAAAGAGCACATATTCATGATTTTTTATCCAATTTTCTTTTACAACTACGAGAATTCCTAGACATTTTTCCCTTATTGATTTAGAAAAGTTTATTTTACTATTGAATTGAATCCACTTGAACTAGATAGCACATTCTAATAGGCAAGACTCAGTAAGTTATAATTAGTCCCTGATGAATGATATCTTTTATCTGTACTACGACCACCGTGCGCTTGCGGTAGTCCACACATCAAGTTTTTAGCGCCGTTGACGGGGTCTAAAACTATTAACTGTTGAGTTAGTCTTGTGAAAGTGACTAAAGATTTTTTTTTTAATTGTTATTTTTGTTTTTATTTCTTTGCTTGTTTAATCTGCGCTGGTAGTGTTGGTGAAAGTGCTTGCAGGAATTTTCTTTTCTAGTTTATGCCAAGTCCAATCTTTTATAAACTCGATCCAAAGATTGAAAGGACTTTTCGCCTAAGAAGGAAAAAGCAAAGGATTGAAGAGCAAAGACACGAGGCAAGAAGGAATTCAAACATGGTGGAAGGTGACCAACGAATGACTCTTCGTGATTTTGTTGCCCTAAGAGTCCAAGGGATCACCCCAAGCATCGCTTGCCCTGCTGTAGATGCTAACAACTTTGAACTCAAACTGGCACTCATTTCCATGATGCAACAATCTTACTTCAGCAGAACTCCTTTGGAAGACCCAAATCTGCACCTCTCGGTCTTTTTAGAAGTATGTGATACACTAAAATTAAATGGATTCTTTAGAAATGCATTGGTTGTGCTTATTTCCTTTCTCATTAAGGGATAAAGCGAGGGCTTGGTTACACGCTTTGTCGTCTGGATGCATAACTACCCGGGATGAGTTGACTAGAGCATTCCTCACCAAGTTCTTTCCTCCAAGCAAAACAGCGAGCCTAAGGAATCAGATCACCGACTTTCTGCAAAGAGATGATGAGACGCTCTATGAAGCCTAGGAGCCTTTTAAAGATCTGCTATGTTTGTGCGCCCATCATGGTCTTTAGTGTTGGATGATAATCCAAGCCTTCTACAATGGTATGACCTAATCTGTGAGGTCTACTATTGATGCGGCGGTAGGAGGAACTCTGATGAGCAAAACTGAGGGTGAAGCCTACAATCTGATCAAGGAGATGACGATTAATAACTTCCAATGGTCCACTGAATGAACTCAACCCAAGCGGGTTAGAGGTAAGCTTGAAATTGATACAATTACTTTACTTTCTGCTAAAGTAGATGCCATAACTAAAAAACTGGACTAAATGAATGTTAATGTTGTGAACTCAAGTGCCCCTTCCCCTTGTGAAATTTGTGGTTCATTTGAGCATATATCTCTGAATTGTCAAGTTGGAAGTCCTTTTTTCCAAGACCCCGATGAAGTTAATTATGTTTAAAGTTTCAACCTGAGACCAACCAATGACCCTTACTCTAATACCTATAATCTAGGTTGAAAGAATCATCTGAATTTTTCTTATGGGTCGAATCCGAACACTGTGAACATGCCCCCTATAAATGCTAGAGCATCCCTTGGTTTTCAAAGATCTCTATTCCCTTCTCAGATGCCCCAAAAGTCAGATTTAGAGGTAATGATGGAAAACATGCTTATGGAGCAATAAAAAGAAGATGAGTATATTAAGCAATTAGCCTCAAAGGTTAATGTTCTTACAACTCATAATAGGATGTTGGAAGTCCAAATTGCCCAAAAAGCCACTTTTTCATCTACGCCCCTAGATAGACTTCCTAGCGAACCTAAACCTAACCCTTGAGAGCATTGTAACTGTGTTATCATGAAGGAGTAAGAAGAGGACTTAATCGATTCTGAGGAAGTACCAATGGAGGAGGGTAGGGAGATAGCTATAGCTAGTAGTAAGGAGAGAAACAATATGGCAAGACTGCCACTTTCAGAGATAATGACACTGTTGAGATCGTGACCATTTTTTCCCCTAAGCTTCTTAATCCAGGTAGTTTTTCTATCCCCTGCATTATAGGAAAGATAGAAATTAAGAGAGGTTTATGTGATCTAGATGGAGGTGTCAGTATAATGCCCTATTCTTTGTTTCATAAGCTACACCTAGGACCATTATTGGCCGCACCCTTTTCCTTTTAGTTGGTTAATGGTTCTGTGACACAACCTATAGGCAGATTGGACAATGCGTCAGTCAATATAGGAGACATTTGGGTGTTGTAGGACTTCATTATAGTTCCTAGGTCGGCCTATTTTGGCAACAGCTAGTTGCCACATTGATGTAAGAGAGGGCCGGGTATCTTTTGAGGTGGAAGGACGATTTGCTGTGTTTAGTCATAGGAAGGAGGACATGGTTTCTCATCATTCTTCTATATTGGATGATTACCCCCTTTCCCCTGAGATTGATATGGAGGTTGTCTGAAATTGTGAAGATCCTTCTGATTCTAACTGGATTTCTTATGAGGAACCCGACCAAGGGTATGTTAAGGTGGAGTTTACTACTCCCATGCCACCTAACAAGCCCGAGGTTGAGGTCCCTATTTCTAATGAATCTTCAATGAGTGATTACTATAGGTTTGCACAAACTGTACTCTTTATGCCCCCTGTGGAAGGTTTTGATGCAGATTTTGATGTAGGAGTTGAACGAGTTGCTGATAGCCCGTCTGATGGGCCAAAGGAGCGATTTTTTTTGTATACAGATAGTGTGTTATGGCACAAGGTTATGAAGATGAAGGACCTACAGCTAGAACTTCTACGGTGGTACCTTCAATTGAATAAGTTTGATTTTATGGTCCTGGACAAAGCCAATGTCCATACACCATCTGATCCGAACGAAGCCTAGAATAAGGGTCAAGCTCTTAACCTTAAAAAAGCGCTTCTTGGGAGGCAAACCAAGCTTTCTTTTTTTTTTTTCTCCTTTTTATAGTTTTGATTTTTATAACTTTATGTAGTTATATATGCAGAAAAAAAAAGAGAAAGGAATAGAAAAATATATATATATGAATAAATTATTGGCACCACGGTCAGTAGCCCAGAAATATAGCCGTTGGGTGCCAATCCTAAAAAATCAGAAAAAAACAAGTGCCACTAGACACCACGGACGGACCGTGCTGAGTTCCACAGTCCGTGGTGGTCTATTAGGGCCGCAGTCTAGGTTTTTGACCACAGCGCTTCTTCTCTTTCCCCTATCTTCTTCAACCTCTCGACATACACTGTCTCTCTGCCCCATTTTTTCTCTCTAAACTCCATAACTAAATCTATCTAATCTCCTCTCATTTGTTCACCATTTCCACTCATTTTCACACCAAATCCTTTCTTTTTCACTTAATCTTTCATTTTTCTCCTTAAAATCCATCTCTTTCTTCTTCTTTTACTTCAAATTCATCTCACCTTTATTCATCCACTATACCCATTCTCTTCTCTCTCTTATTTTTCATATTTTTTGTTTAATTTCTTTAATTTTCTCGGTTTTAGTTCTTACTTTTGGGTTTTAGTTTTGTTTTTGTTTCAAGTTTGCACCAATGACACCAAACAAGAGGCAAAGGAGAACCAAGAAATTGGTTCTTCAAGTCAAGCACCACCCCAACCTCAACGGGCATCCCGAACATCAAACAACGCGTATGCTGGAGGTAATATTCCTCACTTCCTTGGTTTAATGCATCTTGATCATGTTGCTGGGTATAATTACTTGAATGAACGTATGGTAGTAGCAATTAGATATTATGATGAGAATTTATTAGTCCGGTTGGGAATTTTGAATGATATTCGTTGGTTGTTTACCAGAGGTGGTATGGGCCACTTTTAGAAATCAAGGAGCATATATATAGAAACCTAATCCTAAAATTCCTTATTACACTCCATGTCGAGGTACTAGAGGACCTCAATGTCAAGCTGGATATATATCATTTTATTTGTAGGGATAATTGTATGAACTAAACTTAGATAACTTCAACAGTATTTTTGGTTTTCCCCATAGCATGGACTTATTACACCGTCAAGACCTATGCAAATTCAACCGTCTTCTGTTCTGACAATGAGAACTTGAACTGTCTATTTTTCAACCCATTGAGTAAGGAGGTGTACGCGATCCCGTCTTCCAAGTGTGGAATAAGGATGACTTCCTCGTAGAATCTTTCACTAATTCCACCAATGACTCCTGCGGTCCTTGCTTAATTTTTTACAGGCAAATGCTTGTTCGCCTTTGTTTATGGCTAGCAATGAACAGGCTGGCAAATCGATCTTACAAGTCCTAAAAGCAAGAGATGCTTCCAAGGGCCAGGCCATTAAACTAGGCCTGTGCCACCGCTTTAAAGTGGCAGGGAAGTACCGATATTAGGTCGCATTGTCCATGTCTTAGACGTACATCTGAGCTTTGTATACCCCTAGGTGCTCCTCAGGATCCGCGATTCCAGTGTACAGTTCTAAGTTGGGCATCTTCACTTTCCCCAACCTTGGTGCGTTAATTACCTCAGCGCTGAAGGGCATGTTAAAGGGTACCAACCCCAGTTGTGCGCCTGTCCCTGATAACTTGACAGGGGTCACAGGCCGTCGTTTAACTTTGACCACTGACGGACTCCGACGGCGGAGGTTAGCCCCTGACGGGTTGTGCTTAGACCAGCCGGTCCTTGGCAAACCTCAGCTGTCATCCAGAGGGTTGCGAGCGTACCGGCTGTGCAAGCATTCCTGTGCTGAGGGGCCGCTCCAGGGTGCATCCCCTGCTAGGGATTTCTCTTTGAGGCCTCAAGGTCTACTCCTATTCTTCAAACTAGGCCATACGCTAGGAATGGGTAGCATATGGTGTGAATGCAGTTGTAGAGTTCAATGGCTCGCCTCGAGCTATCCGAAGGGACTGTCGGGCCTGGATGATCCGCCGGGCATCTATCATAGCCATTTGGTCATGGTTCTACTTGTGAGACCGTCCGTCAACCCCATTCTAAACGATATCTAGCACAGTGTCACTTCTGAGCAACGACCCAGTAGGGATGTGCCTGTGGGACGGCTTGCTTCCTGCAGTGGGCACATAGTCAAATGTAGGCAACGACCTCATAGAGCTCACGGCTTCCTTGGTCTTCTTTACTTGCTCGGTCACTTACTATAAGAGGGTGTCGGTCATGGTGGTCATGAAGTGCTTCAGCGCATCTATAGTGACATACGCTCTCCTTTTAGGTGGTCGCTCTCCGACCGAGTCAGGAGTCATCTGCAAGCTTTCTAAGGCATACTGTGATTTCAAGAGCAACCGGCACATCAATCATAGGGGCCTTGTCTCTTCGGGTGCGCACCCAAGTGGCACCGCTTACTACCATCGTTTACCGCTCTCTCCCCACAGATGGCACCAAATCTGTTTTGGGACAAACTGCTCTCCAACGATGACGTGAGGTAAGAGCGGGCTTACGTGATGATAGGGGCTCTACGTCTGACAATCCTTCTAGCGAGCTTCAATCTTATAAAGAAGGCCACTCTAGATAGGGATCCAAGGAATGCCTCCCTGACGGTCAAGTTAACGTGAGTCCCGAAGAAGAGACTAAACAACAACCATAAATGACGAAAGGTTGGATATTTTTTTAGAAAAGTGATATCTTTCTATAAGAGGGTTCTGAGCATTCAGCACTTGGGGATAGCTAGGTTTCATTGATATCACCTGCCTCTTTCAAGGAGGTTAGATGGGTATTTATAGTCCCTGTAGCTAGGGGCAAACCTATAACTTAAACCATGATGCACCCTCAATGGGCCCAAAGATAGGTAACTCTCCTTGGGCCCGTGAAGGTTAAAAAACGACCACGAGGCTTAGGCCCACTCATGTAATTGTGGGGCCCTCATCATGGTCCCCCGACTAGGCCGAATCACTAATATTAATATTAATTAATCAGTATAAAAATAATAATTTATAATATTAAGAATAATAATTACATATGGACAACAATTATTAATGTAATAACTAATATTTAATAATTAATTAATTATTATTATTATTAATTATATTTATTAATATTAAAAATAATTACCATTAACAGTATTATTATTAGTGATTATTATTACTGATAAATAATAATTTTTATATTAATAGCAATTATTAACCAGTAATTAAAATAATAATAAATCATCAAAACATTATTAATGTTTATAATAATTAATAATAATAATTACAATAGCAGTTCTTATTAATATTCATAATAATAATCGTAACAATTTTTAATATTAATAATAATTATTAATATCAATAATAATAATAATTAATAATAATTAATAATAATTATAATTATTATTATAATTATTATTATAAATGAAAATTAGTAATATTTGCAATAATAATTACTATTTATATTGTTAATTATTATTATTGTTATAAATAGTAATAATTATTATTAATATCAACATTAATAATAACAAAAATTACTAACAGCATTAATAATAATCAATGTTAATATGAATAATAATTAATAATTAATAATTATTATTATTGTCATTATTATTAATAATTAATAAAAAATCATTAATATCAGTAACTATTATTTAATAATTAATTAATTAATTAATAATAATACTTCACAATAGTTATTAATGTTAATATTAAAAATAATTACCACTAATGTTATTATTAATTAATAATAATTATTAATAATGAAATAATTATTAGTTAATTATAAAAATAATAGTTAATCATAATAATTATTTTTATATTGGTGATTATGATTAACAATAATAATTAGAATGATAACACTTATTAATATTAATAGTAAAAATAATAATAAAAATGGGTAGGAGTGGATATGAGTGGAAAGAAGTGGTATTTATTTTAAGGAGTGAGAACAAGTGGGAAGGAGTGAAAAGGAACGGAGTGGAAAGATTTACCCACAAAAAGAATGGGGCCTTAGCAGGCTTAGCCTAATTTTTCACTACAAATGAACATTAAGGTTGGGTTAAGTCATGAGGAAAGTAATTTTTCTGCAAAATAAGTTTCCAATTTTTTCAATGTTGGGCACAATAATGGAAAATCATTTTTCAAGGAAAATCATTTTTACCGCAATGGAGGAAATATTCTCTATTTTTGGGAAGAAAGGAAGTTGGTTTTCCTCCTTCTACTCTTTTGACAATTTGGTCAACCATAATTTCGGAACAAAATTCAAGTCCGATGGTTGGGATTGAAACTTAACTCTCCAATGGGAAAAATTAAAAGAAAGTCCAAATCCAGATTTTGAGCACAACATTTATTTATTTCATCAATATTTACTTTTGCAACGACAACTCAATCGACATTTTTCATCATTTAAACATTTAAGTTAGTTGACATTTGTTTTACTGGCAAAATAATTGCAACAATTTCAATCAAAACTTGATTATTAGATGAGAAAAACTAAAATAAGCTCAAATCTAAATTTTGAGGCCAATATTCCTTCACTTGATTAACATTTATTTCCATTATGACAACTCAATCAACATTTTTTGCAATTAAAGTGTTCATTTGACATTTTCCACCAATAAAACAAGCCCAGCAATTTGGATCAAAACTTGAATATCTAATAGGAAGCATTAAAATAAGCTCAAATCTTAATTTTGAGATCCATCGTTATCGTCGCTATGACAATTCAATCTATATTTTTCGCCAAGTCAAAAATTCCATTGAAATTTTCTTTTTTTTTGGTCATGAAAAATAATTTATCTTGTACCAAACGATAGAAAATGTGATATGAAAAGTCATTGTCCTTAAAAAAAATTCATGATGGTTTTATGGGAATACGATTCCCTACCCTCCACCCCAAACCAAACATTTCCTTGGAAAGGGAAGTGTGTGATGTAGTGATATAGGAACACTTATAATTAATGAGTTTGTATATCTATTCATTTCATTTCCTCATTTACTCATTGGATTGAGTCCAACTGAAAATTGGAATCTGATTAGTTTTTGTTAACTTGTGTGAATAAAAGGAGAAATAAATAAAAATAAGAAAAAAAGAAGAAACATAAAAAAAAAGAAAAGATGCAGAATTCATGAAAGTCTTCTTAGACAGTCAAATTATATGTAAAGGTCATGGTAAGTCAACAGAGAGTCGCAGGACATATGTAAGAATTTAGAAACTTTCTTATTCTTATTTGGATTTGGATTTTCCTTGAAGCAACTTGAAAAAGCCTAATCAATCATGGTGCAGGTTGATGGGATAAGGAAGGTGCTCATAGTATAAATAGGGCTATTGGCAATTGGTGGATGTATCTGAATTCACCATCAAGGTGTAAGTGTTACTTGGGATCCTCTTGACTCAATCAGGGGTCTTAAGTGATGGTGCAAGATTGGGAATTAATGGGCTATATCCCAACCATTCTCAAATCCCATGTGGGAAGTGATGAAGTTGACAACATGTAGAGAGGGGAGTCATATTGGTGAGTGTGAGCAACAACTCAAACACTAGCTAGAGGGCATTGAGTATGCATAGTGTTATGAGTGCATCGGTTGTTGTCAAGTTGTGGTTTTCCCTTCAATATAGTGCATTTTTCACCAAAATTGTAATGTTTATTTTTTTTGGGTAGTCTATATGTGTTTATGGCCAAGTTTTATTTTACACTTCCAACCTCAACAAGTGATATTAAAGTAGGTTTCAATTGACTAGGAGAATAGAGCTGTGGAAGGCATACGCTAGCCAAGATGGGAGGTTGTTAGTTCTTTAACCAATGATGGATCAAGCAATGTCGGTTGATGGTTCAATACGAATTGAAGTTTCATATAGAGGTCAATGTCAATTCCTTGATTATTGATGCAAAATTGAAGAGTGAAGCGTATGTCATATTTTGTTATTTGATGGATCTAGTTGAACCTGATTGGTAGAGTGGTTGTGCATGAAAATGCAACTACAGTAGTAAGTACATGATATATATAATTTTGGTTTAGGAAGGAGATTTGTTGGAGTGCGTCCAAGCCAAAATTGATACTTATTTTTTTAAAAAAAATTGTATGAAAAAAGGAGAGAAAAATAAAGAAAAAGAAACAAAAGTGTATGACATGCATCGCAAGCATACAAGTGCTATAGTATAGATTAAGTATTGTTCCACAGGGACCAATGCAATCTATTGAATCTTATCCTATTAAAATGCTAAGTGAAATACGTGGTCAAAAGAATAATTTGTCTAAGCTAGCTAATTGATTTATCACACAAAGAGGAAATCTATCAATGAAAGACATCTAGGGATTTGTGTTGCCTACAGTGGTTAGAATCATGAATTGAACATGCACTTTTCTCAAGTTTAAATGATTTAAAGGAAGGCAATCACACAAAATTCACTCTTTTCTTTTGAAATAAACTGAATTACTTGAACCTATCCAATCACCATTCTTTCAAAGGTTCATATTTTACTCTAAGTTAAAGGTCTTGGTTACCAATTTTTTCTCTCAACAGTCAATCTTCTCTCAAGAATCAAAAAGTTAAGTCTAATCTTGTCGATTTGTTAGTGGCTTTTTCCTTTTGATATTTCACACTACTATCTAAATACATGCAAGTAAATTAGCAAAAAATACTCACAATCAACCAAAATACTAGATAGATTAATTCAAAACCAAACATGATCAAGCATAAGATTTTATAAATTACGAATTCAACATCATTACTTGGCTTGCAAACCAAACATGAATCAAACTAGAACAAATCTAAAAGGAGTTCAAGAAGAGAAAGAAATTAATTTCAACAATCGAGATTCCTCAAGTGATCTTGCAATTCTCAAAGCCTCCCCTTGCAAATCCTACCCTTGAATCTTCTTTTGCTCCAATTGATTTAAAGATATAGATGAATTAGAATGAAATGGATGATACAATGGATGAATATGATCCTTCAAACAGTGAAGGAAGCCTTAATATAGAAGAACCCATCCGTTCCTAGCCACACAACTGAAGGAAAAATGAAGAGTTGTAGGAAACAAGGCCACCAAGGTCCATGGCCTCCACCACAGAGCCTTTTTAGGGGCCTGTGGCTAGCTTTCCTTCTTCTTTGCTTGATACCACTAACACATGGGGTTGGAGGACCTCTGTGATGAGTCCATTAACATCATTTTAAGGGGTCAGGCTGGGTCAATGGATCTTAAAATCTAGAAAACACCTCAACACACAAACTCGAGCGTGAAATGAAAATAGGGACGTAATTAATTTCAAAAGCATACAATTCCGTTATAAATGCTAGCAAATGACCCAAAAATAATGCACATTTTAAGGATTTAATAATGTAAAAAGATTTTTAAAAAACAAAAGAAAGATGCTAATTCGTGAAAGTCCTCTTGGGTTAATGAAATTATATGAAAAGGTCATGGTGAGTCCTGGAATAAAGATAGCAGAGATTCGGAGACCAAATGTAAAAATTTAGACAATTTGCCATTCTAGTTGGGATTTGGATTTTACTTGAGCAGAAACGCTTATGAAAGCCTAATCAATATCGATGGTGTTTAATGAGCTATAACAAGTGCTTATAGTATAAATATGGTTATAGGAATTCATTAGTTTATCCTATTCCCCGTCAAGCTATGAAGAAGGGTAGGATGTTCTTAACCTAATATAAGGTATTAAGTAATGGTGTGACAATAAACATTTACGGGGTGTATCTTGAACACCCCAAACCTAAGTATGGGAACAGTGTGTTGACATTATGTTAAGATGAGAGATAGATTGACGATTATGAAGGGTGACTCAATCACTGGCAAAAGGAGATTCAGAGGGCGTAGTGCTGTGAGTATACCTAGTTATAATAGATCTTTTATTATTATAATGGATGGGCCGGTTGTTAACGGGCTGTGATTTTTTCCATCGATGTAGAGGAATTTTCTACATAAGAATTTAGTGTTCCTTTTCTTGTTATGTGTATGTTGGTGGCACAGTTTTATTTTGTGCTTCCGAATTCAACAATTCACACAATTATTATTGCTTTTTTGATTCATATGTTTTTTTGTCTCTTTTCACATTATTCCAATTAATGGTTATTGAGCCAAACCATCTGAACAGTGTACGATCACAACAAATTAGTTTGCTTCAAAATGAAGTTGAAATCAATTTTGAAGTAATGCTATTTTTAAAACTCTATTTTACTTAGTTTCCCTCTCTTTCCGATCTATTTCCCTTTGCTTTTTGTTCGAATTTCTAAAGGATTGAGTTGTTTTCACCCCTGTTATTCATGTTCATCTCGTTTGGCTATCTTATCTTATTTTAGGTATTATTTCCTTAAACTTGAAAGATACGAGGATATTCACTAGTGGTGTAATGCCCCCAATTAAACATGTTTCACTGTTTGTATTTTTCTTAATAAATCCCTTAAGTATAAGCTAGACAACTCAATGATAGTGGCATTACCACTGTCCAAAAGAACAAGGTTTGAAACATGAGTGCTATAAATAATATAGCTAAGCATAACCTCAAACATATACACTCACATCAAGTGTTAACCAATGAAGGGTTTATAAACCATAGTAAAATAAATCACTATATAGTCTACATCTTCATCCACAGAAGAATTCAATATATAGCTTTAAGGTATGCATATACTGTATTTCTTCTGATCCATCCGGATTTCCTTGCTTCACTTATCCTCTTCAGCTGATTTGTTAGCTTGAGGGTAATTCCCTGAACATTTTCCCAAAACAAAACATGAAAATATTTCGAACTGTGAGCCAAAACTCAGTACATGCATTTCTGAATTGTTAAATGATCATTAAAATACTGGTTGGGCCAAATTTACAATTCATTTAATTAAAACAGTGAATAAGATGATGTAAAGTTGCATTGCTAGTTATTATCTGATAGTGAACCCCTTGATACTGTTACGATCTATGGATAGATGTACACCTGCCAAGCCGACCGGGGGACCTGACCTGAAGTCGCGCGGGTAACTAAAGGGCGAATGTCCTATAGATGATAACTGACGGGGTCACTAATTATTTGATAAATCACTGTGTAACTGATTCATTGATGTACTCACCAAAACATGATAACGTTGATAAATACACTGTGATTTCTAAAGATACAGGCAATGCACGTACCTTGAGTCTTTAAAAATATCATCTGACTTGACAACACTTATGCAAAATAGAGAATGATAACTAGACCTCAACTCTGTTTCATAAATATCATTGTAAGTATGTGTAGTCAGTAAATGATCCTTACTCGCATAATTGAGTAAGTAAAAGTATGTGTAACAGCAATTGAGTAATGAAATGGGATACATAACTTATACATTTTAATATAATAAACTGATTTTAATTCAATATAAGACAAGTTAAACCAAACTGAATTGATTTAAATCAGTTAGGGTTATTGAACTTGAAATACAATAAATTGAAGCAAAATAGGTCAAATGGAAATGATTGAGGTGATAATGAAAATGTTTTAATTGATATAAATGAAATATGAGTTTCTGATATTTCTGAAATGGATACTGAAAAGTGTGATGCTTTTGAAATGGATAATAGAATGGTTAATGCCTATGAAATGGATAATAGAAGGTTTAATGCCATGAGGGGTGTTGTGAGGTTCATAAAAGCTCAAATAACCTCAGTAGATCTGATAGACACTAACTTGAGTCATTACTGTGCCCACTTCTCAAATTTCATTTTCATGCTTACTTAACTCGGTTTTCAACCCAAGTACTAACTTGAGTCATTACTGTGCCCACTTCTTAAATTTCATTTTCATGCTCACTTAACTCGGTTTTCAACCCAAGTAATCTTCTGTACATAATCAAACTGGTTGAACTCACTACACTTTGTAATTTCCTTGCAATACCCATGATTATATAGAAACTTCGGAAAATATTTCCAAATGTCACTGTTTCTGTATTTACTCATGATATCATTTGGTAGTTTGCATTAGAAAATCCATATCTCACTCTCGACCTCCAAATACGATTTAAAACCCCAATATAAAAAGATCATAATGTCCACTAAAACTTTTATTCAGGAGACAAAGCATGATTCATATACTAAGGCCCCTAAAATTAGGGTAGAACACAGACGTGCACAATTTCAGTTCAATCTGTGCAGTCGTAGCAAAATGACCATAACTTTTTGCACAGAACTCGGATTAAGGCGATTCAAAAGGCATTTGAAAGATAACTCATGGATCTATCTACACGCCAAAAAGCATAATTTTTCAGTGACCCAATCAATACCAGTTGTTCCGTAAAATTACTATTCCAGTTCAGTTTTCAGTTTCAATGTATTCTGCACAGTCTTGAGTAAATTGGTCATAACTTTGTCCACACAACTTAAAATTGAGTAATTCCAAAGCCTATTAAAAGCTAACTCATCAAGCTATCACTACACCCAAAATATGAATTTTGGATGTGCTAAACAGTACCAGTTTAATCCCGAAATGGCCCCTGTTTCAGGTCTGTTGACAACTCAATAACCACATATTTGCAATCTTTTCTTCACATAACCACCCACTAAAATCACTCTTTAACTTATATAAATCAACATAAACATCTTGATATTTATTACCAATGCCAAAGATCACAAAATCTCATTTAAAACAATCAAAATTCAACACTTGAATATGAAGCTTGCATGATTAAGATAAAACCCTAACCCTAGCTTCAACTCCACCATGATCCATCACCAAGATGATTCTTAATTCAATAAAAATAACATGATCCATCATCAAAATAACTGAAATAAGAAGCAAAAACCAAAATTCAAAGAACAAGATTGAAGTCACTTACTTTGAGCTTGAAATAAGTGGAGATGGAGATGATATTT